>JAOPTO010000551.1:61749-232024 GCA_033822845.1 Tetrapedia diversipes | reverse complement strand
CTCTGATGCCAGATTGGGGACCGGAGTTCTCGAGAACACCCCCCACCACTACGCACACTACCGCAGGAGACGCGTGTACATGAGCTCAGCGTTTCGGACGACTTCGGGAAATCGAGAGAGAAAACAAATGAAAGTCTTTCTCTCTCGCTCTTGAAGCGTTGAAATTCATTCTATGTTGGAAAGCAAGCCAGCGGCACGAGCCGCGCGGGATCTTGACTGCCTATTTTCATTTTTCGACATACAAGGATGTTGTCTTGTAATGAAAAAAAATTTCGACAAAATTTTTGTCGCGGAAAAACACGTTTTAAGACCCTCTGATCACGTTTTGATTATTTAAAAATGAACTTTTTTTTTAGTTTCACGCATTTGTTAATACGATTATGCCTAAACGGTTGAATGGATTTTAATGAAATCTTATATTCCAATTTTATATTTTCCTCTGAAGACCTGGTTAAATTTTGAATAAAATTTATTCAAAAATAATGATGGTTACCGCTTAAAGTTACAGGACTACCTTTCATTTCCTAAATTTAAAAATCTGCTTTATATTTTAGCATAAAATGTGTTTAACATGTAGATTATTAAACGACAAATACTTTGATACTCTGGTTTAATTAAATTTGTGAAAATAAGTATCCACTCTTGGCCAGTATCGTGCATGCTATAGCAGCCTTCGATAGAATAATATATGTTTGACTCGATTTTATATTTACAAATTAATAACATACAACATGCACGTTACCGCTCGATGGAAACCGCGGGAAGGTGGTGGTTTCTTCCATCAGGAGGGAAATGCAAACAATTTGGCATGCAATTCTATAACATCGCGAGATTCGTTACAAAATTGAAAGAAAGTATAAATACATCAACTCGTAATAATACTAAATTGTAGTGTCATAGGTCGTAGAAAAAATTCGTTAGGGAATTGAGAATCCACGTGATTTACGCTTTCCGGCCGCTTGTGTTTTGTTTTTGACGATCACGTTGCGCGGCATTTAACGGTTAAATTGTATCAAATTTTATGTCACAGCTGCAAACGAAATTCGTAATCAATTACTAATCGATGACGAATTTCTCAGCAAATTATGTACATTCGATCCACTTTTGGCTTTATCAAACTGCGAAAGAGATATTTCCTTCAAAAATGTTCTCTTTATTGCGCAGAAATTCGGCGGTTTCGATGAAGACGATTTGCAAAAAGAATGGGCAATGTTACATTTGGACTTTGCACATGATAGGGAGAATTTAGTACATAAGAAGTTCGATGAGTTTTGGAAAACAATCTTGATAACGCGAAACAATTTAGGCTTTTTTAAATATCCTAATTTACAAATTTTATTAAATTCAATTAGATGTTTGCCAAATTCGAACGCCGATGCTGAAAGATCGTTTTCCATGCTTCCCGACATAAAGAACAAGAAGCGAAACAAACTCGGTTCGGCCACCGTTAACGGAATTTGCGTCGTGAAATCGGCATTAAAGGCAAACGGGGATAAAGCTCAGACCATGGAGGTAGATGATACACATCTATCTCTCATGTCATCTGATATTTTATATGCTAATTCTGTTAAGCAACAGAAAAATAGATTACGGCTATATGCCGCCAATGACGGCAGCATCGCGGATCCTCCCCCTTTGTCGGATAATGCGGATTAACAATGTCCAGAATATTATCAATTTCATTTATTTTCAATTCCATCTTATTTTTGGACATCGTTAACGTGTAAATATGTAATCGATTTTCCTCATATCATTTTTATGCTTTTCATGCTGTATATTCGCTTATTCGCTTATATAAATATAAAGAGAATGTTGAGGTAATTGTACAAATAAATATATATCTTTGGCTATATACATTTTATATGTAACAATTATCGCGAAATTCAAACGCATGTAATATAGTAAATTCCTTTGCTTTGCTTTCTATTCTTTGGAGATGTAAATAATTGGCAGCACGATCTTTCTTAGCACGATGTCTTTTTTTCTATTTTTATAATTTCTTTCAATTTTCTAACGAATATCGCAACATTATAGAATTGCATGCCAAATTGTTTGCATTTCCCTCCTGATGGAAGGAACCACCACCTTCCCGCGGTTTCCATCGAGCGGTAACGTGCATGTTGTATGTTATTAATTTGTAAATATAAAATCGAGTCAAACATATTATTCTATCGAAGGCTGCTATAGCATGCACGGTACTGGCCAAGAGTGGATACTCGTTTCCATAAATTTAATTAAACTAGAGTATCAAAGTATTTGTCATTTAATAATCGGCATGTACTTAAATACATTTTTAGTTAAATATAAAGCAGATTTCTAAATTTAGGAAATGAAAGGTGGTCCTGTAACTTTAAGGGGTAACCATAATTATTTTTGAACAAATTTTTTTCAAAATTTAACCAGATCTTGAGAGGAAAATATAAAATTGGAATATAAAATTTCATTGAAATCCATTCAACCGTTTGGGCGTAATCGTATTAACAAATGTGTGAAACTAAAAAAAAATTTCATTTTTAAATAATCAAAACGTGATCAGGGGGTCGTAAAACGTGGTTTTCTGCGACAAAAATTTTGTCGAAATTTTTGTTCATTATAAGACAACATCCTTGTGTCGAAAAATGAAAATAGGCAGTCAAGATCCCGCGTGACTCGTGCCGCATGCTTGCTTTCCAACATAGGATGAATTTCAGCGCTTCAAGAGCGAGAGTGAAAGACTTTCATTTGTTTTCTCTCTCGATTTCCCGAAGTCGTCCGAAACGCTGAGCTCATGTACACGCGTCTCCTGCGGTAGTGTGCGTAGTGGTGGGGGGTGTTCTCGAGAACTCCGGTCCCCAATCTGGCATCAGAGCGTCGGAATGGCAAATGAATCTGTGCTGGGAATCGGCAGCCTTTATATATAGCACGCAACCATCACCTTCACGAGGTCGCTAAGCAACCGTCGATCGCTGTTATCGCTGGAATAAAAATTCTTTTATTACTGTAATCTATAATTTACTAATTTACACAATTTTTTCATAAATCATGCTATCGACAAATTATTATAATAATAAATGGTCCAATCTGAGAAATAAAAAATATATATATACATATCTGGTAACGAATAGAATATTAATTATGAATATGTAAACGACAAAAAAATGCAATTTTTTTTCTGTAGAAAAAATTGCAAAAAAATTCGATGAAGTCCAAAAGTACGAAATACTATTTTCAAAATGGCTGCAATTATGAGATTATGTACAAGGTGAATCTCACAACTCGATCACCTCAAATAAATTGGAAATTATTAATCAGAGAATTTTTTATTCGATTTATTTATTATTAAAGAACTTATTAGAGGATTATTTATTAGAAAAAAATATTTCAAATAAAACTTGCATGGTATGTTAAAAATTACAGTGTCCCCCTTTATATTGTGCAACTTTTATTCGAAACATTTCGTTTTCTGTAACAAACGATAACGATAATGTAACAAGCTGTTTTGAGGTGATCAATTTGTGAAATTTACCCTGTACACGTTGCATAAAATGGATTAGCATGAAACGGTCGACCCTAATAAAAGTATGGCGAAGAATAATACAACAGATATTGCAGTTGTTGCATTTATTCATATCGATGATTGTGAATTCGTTCACTGTTCTCGGAACTCGATACTGATGAATTTCCCTGTGATACGCCGAATGAATCCAATTTCCGTTGAAATTGAACAATCTCGACGACCATGTTACCGTGTGCCGGCACGTACCCTGGCTGCTGCGCACGGTTGTTTATAATTAAAATTTGTTTACCGATAACATGTAATTTCTTTTTTTAACGGAGCAACTCGATTTTTTCGTATTGTACTTCGATTAAAAATTTTTTTAAGTAAAATATGTTCTAGTAGATACAAGCAACAGAACCAAAAAGGGAATTTATGCATTAGTATTAAAAAATTGATAAATATCTTAGTATTCCGTCTGTCTCCATTTTAATTATGAAATTTTATATGAATCGATAAAATTTTTCAATGAATACTTATGACTTTGTAATCTATTTATTAAACTTATATTAAGGCATTATTGTAAGAATCATTTTCTTGACTTTTTAATTTAAACTTTAGACTTTAATGAGTTTCTATTTTTTTTTTTTTTTTTTTTAAATAAACAGCAGCGTTGTAATTACAATTTCTGTAAATACTCGAATTTAATCGTTGTCTAAAAAATTATGAATGTTATATTAATGTTATAGTTCGATATTTTTTTAGAGTTTAATTTTTAAGTGAGCAAATTTTTGCCCGACAAAAATTTCCAAATAAATTTTGTAGAACACGTATTTCCACTTAACGTCGAAATGAATATATAATCTGGGATGAAAAGAGACGAAATTAGAAAGTATCGGGTGATCAATAGACTGTGGCCATCCTTAAAAGGAAATTTCTCTTTTTTGTAATGAATTTTTAAAAAGGATCGAGAACAAAGCGTTCGAGTAGAAAGTCCGACGACTGCCCCCAAGGGTTTCACTCAGCCCTTTGAATGTACAAAAGTGCAACTGTGCTCGAACGACCGTAAAATTTGCCATCTCACGATCTCAATCAGTGCCCGGAACCGTTACGTTTCCTTATCCCTTTGCGGGTAATTAAATCAACGTTCAATTGTGTTTGCATTGATCACAGATATTCCCATTGTTCAAATTTTTATTTGCCTTGTGCCACGACATTAATTAGACAAAATTATCCTTAAGTTTGATTATTATTAATACTGAAATTAAAACTAAATTTTCCTTAAGTTTGATTATTATTAATATTGAAATTAAAACTAAATTTTCCTTCAGTTTGATTATTATTAATACTGAAGTTAAAACTAAAGTATCCTTAAGTTTGATCATTATTAATACTGAAATTAAACCTAAATTTTTCTTAAGTTTGATCATTATTAATACTGAAATTGAAACTAAATTATCCTTAAAAAATTATTATCATAAAAAATGCATCGTTAAATGGTAAAAAAAAAAAACCATAAAAGCTGTGTCATTAGTCACAGAATCAGTACTTAAGGTAATTGTGATAATTACGCAAAGGAACTTACTTCGCTGACATTAAACAGCAAGGAAAAACAAGATACAAATGTAACTCACTTATGTAATTCATAGTTCTTACTGGTTGAACTTCACTGGCGTGGAAGATAAATGTCTCACAAGTTTCGTTCTCACTGTCCACCGATAAAAACAGCACGATGTCGGTTAGAATGGCAAACTTCGACGAAAAACTTTTAACGTCACCTAAACTCGCCACCTTTTGCTATTAAAAACTTGATTCGCGTTTCAGATGAGCTGTAACTGTCCATTAACCCGTTCAACCGGACCAACTCTGGCGTCAACATGCGGTGGCTCGTCCTTTATGCTCTTCATGGGTCTTCTGGAAGTGTTCCTTCGCAGCCAGTGCGACCTAGAGGATCCCTGCAACAGACCTCTGCCACCACCTAATGTTAACTCCAGGTAAATCTAACTAAAGACTAACATTCAACTGATCTGTAATTACAGCTTGTAACATATGATAAAATAATGGTAATTGTTTTGGTAACTGTACAAAAACTGTATTTTGTCTAATTATAGGCTAAAAGTTGCAGTAACTACAGACCAAAGTTACCCTCTTAACAATTATTAAAAAGGGAAATCAATTTACAGGTACAGAAGAAAACCAGAAATTATTGTGAAAATCATATTTGAAAAGGGAAAATAAATTAAAATGTTGCAGTACTTTATAACTAAAACTTTGCCTACTGTTATTTTTCAAAATTATTCTTGAACGAATTACATCACTGAAAGTTACCATCAAACAAATCCTCCAAGTGATATAGATGTTAATATATAATTCAATTCAATATTATATTCCCACCTCCTTTGCTTACACAAATACACAAGAAAATAATTGTCACAAGAAGGAAACCTATCAGCCCTAACCCCAATCACCATTACAACAAAAATTTATAGTAAGAAAATCTTTCATCAAACTCTTATGCCTTAACTTTTGACTGGTACTGTATGCTCCATAAATTCCTAACCTCAATCACTGTTACAACAACAAAAATTTAAGGTTAAGATCTTTCATGATACACTTGTGCCTTAACTTTCGACCGGTAGTGTATATTCCATGAATCCTTCCTCTTCCCTATACCTCACCGTTCCGATTCATTGCAGCCTCGACAAAGCAACAGAGCGAGTCCAAAGGGGATCCGGAAGTGCCTCGACCGGCAGTCGGCTAATAAGATCGTTCGAACAGGAACCGGAGTGTCTCGAGATCGGTTGAACGACACCAAGAGAAGACGCTCTTAATTGTCACAGACACGGTTCACGTAACGCCAACCTATAGAAACCTGTCTGCTGTCCCGGCCTCTCTCGGAAGCGAGCATCCATGCATACCTATCCGTGAAATTGTTGCGTGTGTGTGCGTCCACGCGTAATGGCCCGAGCCGCCATTGTTCAAATGATTCTCTCACGTTGCATCACGCCTGGCATCATGGATCCGCGCTTGCGCTTATACCGGATGCGGACTGAGGCAACCAGCTTCAGCTATTAGATCTTCCTTATGGTTTCCATAATACCGTGAATTCCTTGGCCCCCCCCTAGTTATGGGTAATTGGGTGAAACTGAGAGCACGTCGCTGAAATTGTTGTGCTGACCCTTTGTTTCCTTCACTGATCTCCAATAGAGAATTTTGCTGTTTAATGGCCAATTATTACTAAACTTGCGAGGAATAATTGAATTTCAATGGGTTGTAAAGAGACTCTTGTAAAACGTTAGACTTCCAATTATTTTGGGGATAATATGAGAGATATAGTGTATAATATATCTATTATACAAATAAGGGGAGAATGGATTTACAGTTGTTTGGGTAGAAATGATATTCTGGAGGTCACTTAAAAAATATAAAACATACTTGTAAATCAGAATTTTCCATTAGCCAACCTACTGTACTTCGTGTGCTACTTCCTTAAGTATTTTTTTGGAACAGTGACTGTGCTGTTCGGTGCACTGATTTTAGATATACTAATCTTGTGTTATGAGATATGAAAACAGGTTTCTGAAGTCAAGTCACTTGTCCAGAGATTGAATATCTTTCTGTTCCTCGTTAAACCATTTCCGGTGCTGTAGTACAACGGTATAGTGTAGCATTAACGATAAAGTTATTTAAATTAACGACAAATTGTCTTTCTATGGAAAACTGTCGTTGTGCAAGAATGCAAGATTGACAATGAAAAATGAATGTTGTATAAATCCATGATTAATAGTTGGGGAAAATAAAAGTGATGATCTGAGTTCTACGAATGAAATAACAAACAGGAAACAGGACTTTATAAATATTAATATGCTACTTAAATTGATTAAAAGTATTTTTGATTGATTAGCATTATTATTATTGCTAAATTGTAGATTCTGAATGCAGAAATGTGATATATGCATATCTAGTAACTGGAAATGCAAGACTTACTTAATATTGAATAACATACCAAGCTTCAGAAATATTCTCTTACAAAACTAACTTTAACTATTCTCAAAATAATTTACTCTTTGGTCTTAAATTTTTGTCTGCTACTGTACAAATATTTCAAGCGTATAAAGTTGTTGTCCCTCAGTGTACATTTCACAGAGTGCACAACGGCTGCTCGCGCCTCGTGGCATTCAAAATACCATTACCACGTTGGCGCGAGCGTCCCCAACGAACTCCTGAGAAATCCACCTTTCGCTCGACTCACTGGCTACCTTAAAACTCCCGCTCCTCTAACCCAGTTTCTAATTCGCCGGATGGTAACCGCCAGACTCATCTTCGTTTCGTCTGGCGTTTTTGTCCGAGCAACCTTTGATTTAGGTACTTGGAACATTCTCAGCGCCTAAATGACAAATGATACGCATTAATTTTCAGGTATGATTTCGTAGTGATCGGAGGTGGCAGTGCTGGTGCAACGGTTGCAGCACGATTATCGGAGGAACCGAGATTCTCGGTGCTACTGCTAGAAGCGGGTCTGGATGAACCTACCGGGACACAGATTCCGTCGTTTTTCTTTAACTTCATCGGTAGTGACATAGACTGGCAGTACAACACCGAAAGCGAGGACACCGCGTGTCTAAATAAGGATGATCGAAAATGTTACTGGCCGAGAGGAAAGGTAGCCATCATAAATTCGCATCTGTGATCTTATAATAACAGGGGCTGGCCCAAAAAAGAGCATTTACATTTCCTAACCTTGTTTTGCACCATTTAGTATTTTCCTGTAACTTATATTATAATATTTCTATCTGATATTGTAATTAAAACAATTAAATTTACGTTAATAAGCACTTGGTAACACTTTAACTGAACACATTACAAGTTCTTCAACTAGTTCGTCACATAATATTTTAATATTTTGTTACTCTTAAGGGGAGGTAACCGTCTTCAGTGCCTCCCTCTGGATCTGCCATTGCACAATGACATTGCGTTATTAAAATGTTACAAATTTATTACTATACGTATATGGTTATTACCTTTTTCAAGTTTTACATAATTAAAATGTTCAAGGTGCTAGGAGGAACCAGCGTTATGAATGGGATGATGTATATGAGGGGTTCGCGGAAGGATTACGATGACTGGGCCAGGCTGGGCAACATAGGATGGTCTTATCAAGATGTCCTTCCGTATTTCATCAGGAGCGAGGATAATCTCCAGGCAAACACTATGGATTACGGTTATCATGGCGTCGGTGGACCACTCACGGTCACGCAGTTTCCTTATCACCCGCCTTTGAGCTATGCTATCCTTGAAGCTGGAAAAGAGCTCGGTAAACTTATTCCTAACCTCTTATTTATTGTGACCATACGAATTATGGTATCGCTTAATTACTAATTAGCTAAACAGATCAGTTTTTATGAACTCTATGCACTAAGATAAGCTGTGTGTACAAGTAAATTAAGATAAAATTGTAGGTATAAGTCAAAATGGGTCAATAGAGTTTGTTTACAGCAATTTAATCACTAATGCTTGTGCAACACCCAGTTGATAACAATATACTGACCTAACCGTTATGTATAATAACTACATTATAATTTTAGTGCTAGGTTAGGTTACGTATGTCATCCTTTTTCTTTTCGTTCTTAAGTGAAACCGAGTTTTCGTAAAAGCTTTCTGTACTCAAATGAATTATCTAACAGTATTTGTTGTCTCGTGCTTCATTTATGAGTTACAGAATATTTGTAGAATATTTTTAGTATTTTACAGAATATTACAGAATATCTTTAGATCCAATAGGTATTTAATATTGCTTGTATAAATATAAAACGAAAATCCTAACAGACATGTTTTCCAGTTCCATCGATGAATATGCACGAGATTTCGTAACTGTTATTTGTATTTACTTAGCTTCGGTACACTTTTCCGTGTTTTGCCTACCCTCTCATTTACTATCGTTATTTATCCATTCCCGATCCGATGGATATCAGTATTTTACCAAACGTGTAAAAAACTGCAGTTAAAATAATATACAACAAATGATTTCTTCGTAGCAGATTTAGTAGAAACGTTCTTAATCAAAAAATGATTTAACAAATTTATTAAAAACTTTTCTACTTAACCTTTATATCTCAACTAATAAGATAAACTTATAATTAACTTGACAGTGAAACATATCAAAGCTTATCACGTTTTAAATAATTATCTTTCTTTTTTTCCTAATATTATCTAACGCTAAACCTGGGTGTCCAGCCGGTTGAGAGGTTAGTTTTCATTACGGTGAAGATAAATACCCGAGAAAGTTGAAAAGAGGCTTAAAAACTGTAGCAGCAAGGCGATCCACTTAACTTGATTCGCGTGGAACCTGTTATTACGGCGACAAAAAACTCGTTTCTTCTTTATTTCGTTGTTATTGCTCGCGTGAGCCTAATGACCCGTTTCGACGTCCCGTCGAAAAAGAGGTTACGTAACCAGTGGCGCGCGGCTACTAATTGCGACACCATTTTCACCGGTAGTTTTTCGTCGAATTATTCAACCGTTTGACACGCGTATCCGATAACGGATGAACATAAATGACCTTGTCACGATTTATAAGTGGCACACGTATTCGGAGCAAAATCGATGCTATTTCGCAAACGCAAAAAAAGAAAAATACAAACGTTAACTAGCGAAACTATCGAACTGACGACAAAGTAATGAATACTCTTATGCTCGACTTGAAAAATTGTATTTTCGTACGCTTGTCGAAAGAAACTTCTATGCACAAAAAATATAAAATGCACATATAATATCAAAAAATATATGAAATATCCAAAGTAAAGTAAATTGTAATTAAATAGTTAAAAATAGAATACCTACCTATATTATATATTATAATCAATAGTATATAATAGTATTATAATATATAATAATAGTGTATAATAATAGCATAAAATTTCAATTTTTATTAACTTTAAGAAACAATAAAAAAAATGTCTAAATTTTTAATTGCATATCTACAGGTTATGGTGCCGCAGATCTAAACGGGCGGACTCACACAGGATTCGCTATAGCCCAAACGACCTCGAGAAATGGTTCTCGCCTTTCGACAGCCCGGGCATTTTTACGTCCGGCCAGGAATCGGCCAAATCTCCATATAATGCTGAATTCCACAGCCACCAGGATTCTGTTCGACAATAACAAGAGGGCGGTTGGCGTGGAATTTGTCCACGATGGAAAGGTTCTCCGGGTTTCCGTGGCGAAGGAAGTGGTCATAAGTGGAGGTGAACAGTTACAGTCAGCCTCAAAAGTTTTCGTACAACAAAATGCATCTAACCCAAAAGTCTTATTCTAAAGAAAATTTGTGAAAAAATTTGCTCTATATGTACACAGATTTCATTATGATAAGACTTCTGGGTTAGGTGCATCTTCTCGTGAAATAGTATAAGAAGACTTTTGTGACTGACTGTATGTTTGATAGTAATCAACCATGACGGTAGTGGAAGAAAATTTAACGAATGGATATATGTTTTAGATGAAAAGAATGGTGATTTATATATTCGAAATCGAAACAAAGTATCATTTGTGTTTGCAAAATTAACTAAAGCAAGTCCACGTTAACATTGATTTTGGCCTGCTTAAGTTATGATTGAGAAGTGGCAATTTATTCTGTGTTGACACTCAAAACGTGTTCTAGTTTCATTAAAAATGAGAATAAGTTACACGGTGGTCATGAATATTTAAATAATTAACGCAATGATGATGAAGTAATGACCGGTGCTAGTTTTGAATGCGTAATTCCACATACTTTTCAATCATGAATTTATTTCATGTGCCGTTTAACATATATCTAAATACTGCACGTCAGATTTGTGCACTGTACTAGAAAAATATGTAGAGATATACAACAATTTTTTTTTTTTTTTTTTAATAGGTACAGTGGCAGACAAAAGTTTAAGACGACAGGACGATGTAAAAAATAATTTTATGGTTCGCAAATATTGTTTATCTATTGTTTTTTTATCGTCATTATGGTAGAACACAAATTTTATTTATACTGTTATTCTTTATTAATTAATTAATTTATTTTCTTCGACCCTTTGGTCTGAAACTTTTGCCCGCTACTGTATTTATTTTAATTTAGAAAGATATTGCAGAATTGACAAACCTAACACCTGGTTATGTTTAAACGTTATTTTAATTATCATCACAGCTTTATAGTATTATTTGCAGCATCCCTGTTCGTACTGTTAAATACGATTATAACTAACGTGTGAAATAATAGCTGTCGATCAACTTTCAAACCCATCGAAGATGGAAAGCAGGAAGGAATGCGTTTCACCATTCAGATCAACTATTTCTCACACAAAAATACTCATTACCGAAGTACTTAAATAATCGATTCCCTAATCTAGATTATCGTATACCATACTGAAATCCCATGATCGTACATGGAAACCTAATTTTCTACTTCCAATTTTAGCTCTCAAACCTGTAAACGATAACCGCAATGTTACGTTAGCAGAGAGAACCCATGTTTCATAAAAACTTTCCATTTCAAAGTCGTTGAACAATCTCTTTACCAAAAAACGTTTCATACTTTTCTTCATCATAAAAAATTTGATAACCGTAAAAATTTTATCAAAGCATACATCACATTTCAGACTTATCTAATTTCAACCACCAAATTTTATAACTATATAAACTTGTAAAAAGTAAAAAAGTTAAGCGCTATAAACCACCTGAACAAATGATATCAGCTAATAGCAGTACATCATGAACTACAAATGAATTATATTGAATTGGGTGTGTGATTGATCTTAACATTTAGTAATAAATCTATTACTTCTTTTTTAATAATACCTCCATTTTATATGAATATTATTATAATAATCCCTGGTAGATAGGCAAATTTTTATAAGCAGTAGCGAATATAATAAATCATCCATAAATGTCACAAAAGAAACACGTGGTATCCTTTGAAAAAACAATACAAAAAATATTCGTCCCGTTTTTTTCAAGATTTTACAATCCTGTATATTTTACCTGTCGAAAGTGCAATGTCATTTGAATAACTAATGTGACACTCCTGTTTTTTTTTTTTTTACTTAGGTGCCGTAAATTCACCACAAATACTTCTGAACAGTGGCGTTGGTCCTCGCGAAGACCTGAACGCTGTTGGTGTCCCTGTTGTTCACGATCTACCTGGTGTCGGTAAAAATCTTCACAATCACGTCGCCTACACGCTAACCTACACCATAAATGACACTGACACGACTCCCCTCAACTGGGCAACCGCTATGGAATACCTTCTGTTCAGGGATGGTCTAATGTCCGGCACAGGTAAGTAAAAAGGACACATATTTTTGTTTGGGTTATTTTTAATACATGTGGGAGATAACATATTTGTTTGAGTTTTATGTTGTATGGGTTATATGGAAAATTGAATAATTAACTCATAGCGAGATTTGACCAATATTATAATTGAACCGCAGATTTTTATATATTTGTGGGTAACTGAAGTATGCAAAAATTTATACAATATACAAAAGTGTACAAAACGTTAGAAGTAAAGTGTATGGTGTGATATTTAGAGGGTGAAGCAAATCTCTGCATAAGTCCTAATACTTAATAAACTAATAATAATAAATTTGAATTTGCATTAAATCTATAGTCTAGTAATAATGTTATCTCATAACGTATTAATTATTATGAAAAAAATGGTTCATAAATAAAGAAGAGAATTTCACTTTACACGCATGCCGAAGCAACGTGCGTGAAAATTTTTCCGAAAAGTCAGTCTGTTGGAAATCAGCAGTCCCCAGCAAA
The DNA here is from genome assembly GCA_033822845.1 of Tetrapedia diversipes. Taxonomy (NCBI): domain Eukaryota; kingdom Metazoa; phylum Arthropoda; class Insecta; order Hymenoptera; family Apidae; genus Tetrapedia; species Tetrapedia diversipes. The sequence continues at coordinate 218,760 of JAOPTO010000551.1, read as the reverse complement.
TCCGGATAAACCTAAAAAGAGGATGAAGTTATCGAATAGCGCCAGTTACGTGGGACAAAAAGCAGCTTCGAAACACCCACGCACACACGAGCATCCCTCAACACGTGCCAGCGCATAATCAATACGTGGGAGGACGATTCTGAAAGACCGCACCGATCAAAATCAACAATGTGCTGTACAAAGCTGCACGAAGAGGCTGAAGGGGACAGCGGGGGAAAAAAACCAGAGCAGAAGCTCATCAAATCATGGGAGCTGCATCCGTAACAATTGAGAGTGAGTGAGTGAGTGAATGAGAGAGAGAGAGAGAGAGGGAGGCTGCACTCAGTGAAAGCGCGTTGCACAATGATATCACCAGTTCGTGTTTGTCGATCAAGCAACTGACGTAACCGCGTCTGTTTGCCATCGTTTGGCCCGAAAGGGATTGAAAAACTGCTCGATCGTGATCCCTCTGGTAGCTGGCCGGCCAAGCTCATTTGTTAGGGGGTCGCTCGTGTGTCACGAGTTCGTTATTCATCGCATCGATATCGCGCGACCCCTTTGCAAAATCGTACCCGTTAAGTCTGTAACACGCTGAAGTATCAGAATAGTATGATATACAGTAATGGACAAAAGTTTAAGACCAAAGGGTCGAGGAAAATTAATTAATTAAACATAACAGTATAAATAAAACTTTTGTTCCATACTAATGAATAAATAGTGTTTTACCGTAATGACGATATAAATGAATAGATAAACAATATTTGCGAACCATACAATTATGTTTCACATTGTCCTGTCGTCTTAAACTTTTGTGCGTTACTGTATGTATAATAATAAAATGTAAGATGGCGATTGTATGGTGACATATGAATGGAAAGGGTTAACGGATAGAAATGAGTTTCAACGTGTACCTGAAACAAGTACACGTGGCAGGGAGCATGCTAATTCAATTGAAAGATATTGAAATTTTTGTACGTGACTACTTGTATACGGGAATTTGTGAAAGTATATCATTTAATCACTAATAGTTGCCTCTAGACTGCAAAGGGTGAATGCAAACGAAATTATATGAACGAATGAAATAGATACAACGAATTTTAACATACAGGAGTTAATTTAAAAGTCAACTTACTTTTTGCACCGCTACGGTGACATAATTGCAACGGTTTTCGCTTTTTTTTCTCGCTCCAACAAGTTCTCTCGTTCCAAGAACGTAATCGTAAGTGACAATAATTTCCTATGGCGATGTTCGCTTACCCGTTTCGTATCCCTTTCACGAAACCGGGCCCCGTTCATAAGCGAAGCTAAACACCTTTCCGAGAGATTCGATTCGCGGCAGACGAACTAGTTCCAAACACGAAATTGCTCCGGGGAGAGCACGTTTTTCGTTCCCTCCTCTTAATTTCCCGCGTCAAAGGGATGCAGTGAATGCAGTTCCTCGATTACGTATGAAAAACAGCGATAGCCGTGTAAATGTGAGCCTGCTCTCCTGAGAAAACGCGATTAATTATTATAGCAATGCAACATATTTGTGTGTTCGTTAGAATAACACGCTTGTTGAGCAACCGGTTCACCTTAATTTCTGCGAACAATCGTTTTATGAATAATCCATGAAACAAAAAATAAGAGGATAATGAATAATGATGTATGTATATATTGGTTGAGAATCTTGATCTTGCCAGTGAATTTGCAGCCAGTTGTATGAATTTTAAGGATGAAATAGGAATTTTGAAAGTAAAATTACACTGACTGCGAATGCAATGTGTGTCTTTATTGGTGTCAAGTATAGTGTGTGTTAAAACGTTGAAGAATTGTTTTAGTGAAGAATTAAAACGTAGGAAGATGCAGATTTGCTAACAAATTTATTTTTATTATCTCCTATGAGTTCAAGTATGATCTATGGTGTGCTGCTTAGAAGGTAAAATAAATTTCTGCATACGGCCCATTACTCAATAAATTAATAATAATAATAATATTAATCATTATAAAAAAGAAGTTTTTGAGACAAAGAAGTGAATTTTAAATATTTGAAATAATTAAACTGATTTAATTCCAACAGGCATTTCAGAGGTCACAGCAATGATAAACACGAAATACGCCAATCCCAAGGACGATCATCCAGACGTTCAACTGATCTTCGGGGGCTACCTAGCTGATTGCGCGGAAACAGGAATGGTCGGCGAAACAAAGGGCGCAAATCGCACTATTTACGTCATACCGACGTATCTGCACCCGAAGAGTCGGGGATACCTTCGTCTGCGGAACAACGATCCTCTTTCGAAGCCAATGATCTTTCCAAAGTATCTGACCCACCCTGATGACGTGGCCGCTCTTGTGGAGGCTGTTAAATTTGGTATTAAGTTGTCTGAGACCGGGGCTCTGAGCAGGTACGTACTCTCTGTAGTAATTTATACCTTGGTGTGGATTCCTTCCATTGGTGGAATAATAAATTAATAATAACATTGGTCGAACAGCTATTGTCCATATATGATAATTAAATAAGCTTTTAAAATTAAAAATTATGTTTTCCCTATTTAACTGCTTGTTAAGAATGTTACCACTAACAGAACTGCAGCTGTACTGACTATTTGTAAACAAAGAATCATGGAATATATTGGTACTACATGCATTGTACCTTAGAATTTAACTTAACTCAAACAATCAGTCAAGACATGTCTTTTTATATGCATAGATTTCATTGAACATTTTTGTTTGCAGATATGGATTCCAGTTGGATCGCACACCAGTTAAGAACTGTGAACACCTGAAATTCGGTTGTGACGCTTACTGGGAATGTGCTGTGAAACACGACACTTCACCGGAAAATCATCAAGCAGGTTCCTGCAAAATGGGCCCACCAGATGATCCACTGGCAGTGGTGGACAACCAGTTAAGAGTGAGAGGTGTGAGAGGCGTTCGAGTGGCCGATACCAGTATCATGCCGAGGGTCGTTTCCGGTAACACGAACGCGCCAGCCATTATGATCGGCGAACGAGCTGCGGATTTCATTAAGAGGACCTGGGTTGGTTGATCAAGGTTCTCTCATGGAAAGGAACTTCCTCTGCGATAATGAAGCGATTTTCTCCACTGAAAGAAGTTTATAATTGACCACTGAGTTATGAAACATTGAAATTTATAATTGACCATCAGTTTATGAGGTATTGAAACTTATAGTTCATCGCTAAGTTGTGAAGTAACTGAAATTTATAATTAACCACCATTTTGTGAAATGTTTAAATTTATAATTTATCCTTAATTTATGAAATACTGAATCAGAATTATCGGTGAAAATAAAAATTGAGATACTTCATTGAAAAATTGAAACTGTGGTAAATTTCATTACAAGTTTTTTTCAGTATTTCGGCGAGAAAAGCTAAGGTGGCGCTGTGCGCATTTAAATATAGATAATTCCCATAAAATAGTGTTGGAAAATTTAAAAAGTTATTAAAATTTGCTCAAGAAAAAAAATTGAAGCGGTGATGTAAAAAATTTTAGTTCATCTGTAATATAAAAAAAGTAAAAAATTGTTCCAGTAATGACAGCAGCTACCTCGGCTTTGAGCCCTTTTTATTCAGGAAAGGGGTATGAACTATTGTAAATCTAGTTCAGCAATAGTATTAAATATGAATACTTTAACTATAAATGTAGTTTACATTACTAAGTATTAACACCAACATTAATGTGAATAATTTTGTAGAATTATTATAAAAATAAGAGAAAATAGAAAAACGAGTATTAGATATATTCAAGGTATAGACTTCTATAGCTGTAAATTACTGTAAGTTTAGCATAGTTCATAGAGTTAATACAAATTGCTTCAATGTTTAAAATAAAATGTAATGGTAATAGATATTGTCATAATGTAAGAAACCTAGAAATAAAAACATCCCATCCATAATTTTTAAGTATCACTGTGAAGATATAGTGTTTAAAATAAAATTCCTTAATAAAGAGGTAGGTCAACTTTTTAATTTTCTTCTTACACTCTTATACTTCCTCTCAAAAAGTCATACGAACTAACAATTTTTACTGGACTAGATTTAGAATTAATCCTTCTTCTCTCATTGTTTTGCAAAATTATCTTATATCTTGTGCTTGCAGCTCCACCATAGTAACATAAAGAACTCACTGAAATAAGGACTGATGACAAGGCACACCGCCATTGGGCCATCTGGCAGAATTCGCTTTCAGACCGTTCCTTCCATTTCCCAGTGGAAATAGGATGTCACCCTCGGCATAGGAACCCAACTCTTCCGGATTGGTGGTCATGTTCTCGCGCCATTCCACCACTCTTCTTCCAGTCTCTCCGTCCGGAAGACCATATAAAGATTCCTCCAGATGCCGGAGGTGAGATGTCAGATTGTCAAAATCGAAAGCCCTATTCCCAATACCATTCTGCTCCTATAACGGTCGTGAGCACGTGCAACGTACAAAAAGCAACATAAATATTATTGCAAATGACATTTCAGATGGAGCTCCAACAAAAACGCTTAGGACACCATAAAGAGAGTACAAGTGTGTTAATGAAATTGAAGTTTAACACTGTGCGTTGGACATGCATTAAAGGTGGATGTTTTTGTACAATTAGTAGTAGTTATTGAAAGTCTTGAGAGAAGTTAGATTATGTGAAGTAGTGACAAAGAATGGTTCACAGTTCTTGTCTTTATAAGTTGAGAGAATGGGTGTGCCCAAGGTGTCCATTGAATTGATGCTTCCGTGCGGAAGCAATCAGGGACACTTAGTGATAAGAGCCTCTCGATTTGGGAGGACAAAGTCGATATTTACTTACTGCTATTGTATCTCTAAGGTGTGGTTAACAAGGTGATATCCTGTTACCTTAGATTATTGCCTGTACACACAACATCTAGGATGATACATAATATTTTTTAGATAGCACTGATAGGATCACTTTTCCTTCGACGTTTTTCGTAAATTATAAACAGATCAAAATTTTTCTTAAATAAATTATTTAATTATTATTCATAAAATACTACAGGTATTAAAATAAATAAAATAAAATAAAATAAAAAAAGCACTGTGATTAATAATTTAGCACAGAAATGTTGAGGTCGTTAATAGTGCTGGCCGAAATATGTCAAGTATATTATTGGTACCTCATAAAAGGCATTGTTTGCATATTGTCTGACATACGTGCGACATAATCTGAGATTAAGATTCCACCATGCTCTTCACCTGCATGCGGATCTCGCAGAATAAACACTTGTGTCAGCGTCTTAAAAATTGCAAAATGCTTGGTTATTAATAGACAAGGCCGAGTACGTTCAATAAAATTATTAACACCCTTTCACTCTTTGAGCATCGGCCAAATTATGTTTAAACAAGCACATTAAAGTAAGTTTGATAAGGCAGTGAAATGAACTGTGCTCAACTAATTAAACAGATTGATATGAACTTGGCACTGTTGGCGCATGCAAGGGTATCAGCGGTTACTTTTGCTGGCACTCGTTTCATTTATACGTCTTTCGGATATTCTCTCTTACTGAATTTATCTGTGTGACCCAGTTCGCGTTTAGTCTTACCCTGGAATATTTTGCCAACACGAGAAGGCCAGCAGGGGACAACTGCAGAATGTGCAAGCGTTGGACACATACATACATGCATATAATTTCATATCCTATTAAGTTTACACTGGCACCCAAAAGTTTCACAAGATCCATCAAATGAAACAAAATAAAATTTTATTGCTGTTCATATATTATAATATTTAAATAGAACGAATCCATACGCATGAAATTTTACCCCTTTTTCTCAAATTAGGGTTTAATGATTTCAATTAAAAAATTATCAGCAATAACTTGAAACGAATACTATATATATGTGTGTGTATATTGCTCTTACTATAACTACTTTCACCATACCAATTTGTCAAGAACGTTATTTATTTAAAATTAAATCGTGCAACATGTCCTAAACTTTTGAACGGTCCTGTACAAGCTTTTCCTTCTTGGCAATCCTCCGTCTCGCTTTAAATGCATAGCATATGAATGCATAACACATTTTATTAATAAATAAATTAATTACTACGTTTTGTTTCAAAGTGAATGTTTTTCAAACATATACACATATTCTTACTATATTTATTTATCACACGGTTGATTACAATATTACAAATTACACTAACACACACAATTTTACTTAGTCCTATCATTCACCAATACAAATACCTATCCATACACGCAAAAACTAAAAAAAAAAAAGAAAAAAGAAAATGCTCTTTTCCGAATGCAGTTTCGCTTCGTCGTCAGTATTGATTTCTTTTTTCACCATATCTAAATTTGCTTCGGTTTCTTGAATTCGAAATCGAAGCTAAGTGCAGTTTAAAAGTGACCTGATACATGTACAGTGGCTGACAAAAGTTTAAGACCAAACTAATTGATTTATAAGAAACAAAATTCTATTATAATGACAATAAAAAATGAATGTATAAACAATATTTGCAAACCATAAAGCTATGCTTTATATTGTCCTTCCGTCTTGAACTTTTGTCTGCTACTGTATATTTAATGCATAACCAATAGAAAGGGGAAATCTCCCATTCTTTCCTTTACCATTGACTCTATTCACTTTTTTTATCAGTTGGTCTTAAACTAGTATTGTTCACAGTTCATCAAATGTGTTTTCTGTTTTTCCAAATTACAATTTTAATAAATTCAACACTAGTTCAAGACTAACTAAAATCAATGGCAGAAAAAAGAATGGGGATATCTTCCATTTTTTCCTCAATTTTCAAGGCAATGCTATTCTATTTCCATTTGTTATTAGTTACTCTTGAACTAGTATTGTTCACGGTTCATCAAACGCATTTTCTGCTCTTCCAAGTTACAATGTTTAATAAATTTAACCCTAATAACAATGGTAAATAGAATCAATGGCAGAGGAAAGAATGGGAGATCTCCCCATTCGGTTGGCTAAGTGTTAATTATAAGGGACTAGATTTCACGATTCCTCTTTGTTCCGTTTTCACAGAAGGGCCATCGAATCTGATCGATCGCGTTCCCGACGGTCAATAATAGCTGCTCCGTCTACGTTTGCTGCATCTGTACATCTTTCGTATCTTCTGTATGTCCCTCTTACTGAATCCCTCTCTCTGACCCAATTGAGCCTTCGTTGCACCCTGGAATATTTCGCCAATAAAACTTAGAAGGCCGCCAGGTTCCTACGGACAACCACAGGACATGCAAGCGTGGGTGTGGCATTTTATTTCATTTTATTTTCCTACTATTTATACGGTTACACTACGGTTCAAAAGTTTGATCGTACGCATTCGTGAAAATATTTTCTTCCTTTTTTAATTTTGAATTGGACGAGTACAGCCAAACTTTTGAACGGTACTGTACATCAGAAAAAGGTGAACAATAATTTACAATTTTTTTTCTTTTTTATTAGTTTCATGCACGACGGTGTATACGGAATAATGTAAGAGGAAAAAAAATTGTGCAAGGCTGGAGATTGCTTGAAATGCTGACAAAAGGTTCAGGGATATTGCAAGAACATGCAGAGGGAATATAAAATCGTCACTTTATAAAATGTTCGCTTGGATATCAAGGTAGAGATAGCTTTTAGTAACTTAAAAGGAGAAGCTTTTAGCGTTGAATCAATTAAACGGACTGAAAATTTTAAGGTTCAAGCTGAGTAATATTTCTGATCAATTTCAGTGAATAATTCCGGTTGAAACTTTAAACTTTGAATTAAATATCACTCTGCAAAGAAGGATCTATAAATATCATTGAAATATCAAAACCGATAAAATATCGTTATCTGTAACTGGTATCATCATATTTCTATTGCCCCAAGGTTCATAAGCTCATAAACATAAAACATATTTACGTGATCATCCGCAAGAAATATTATTCCGCTAAAAATTTTAAACAGCCCGCGACACGTAACATGATACTGGAATAAATCATGTTCGTCATTAACAGGTCCTTCAAATTTACGAGATCTCCCTGAATCGTCCAGGCTTAGAAAGTTATGGGGGCCTTGAAAATATCGGGTTACTATTATGGTTACTCACTTTCGGCAGTATGGTGGGTTGCCCGTTCCTGGAAAACGCGTTCGCAGAGTAATGCATTACACTGCCATAATCGTATCCGACACCGAACGCGTCGGTGGTCTCCTTGGAGGCCTTTTCAAAATTTCCAGCATGCCCTAAATAGATAATCGCTCACCAGTTATTATTTACTTTGATAATTTTTGCACACACAATGTAGGTGCACAGAGAAAAGAAAAAACGTACATCCAATTCTCAAGACATTTAGCAGCATGAAAATTGTAAGTGAATCAAAATGTGCTTTACATACTTTTACAAACTTAAGATATAGACGTTTCAAAATTGCTGATCTACAGTTTTAGGTAAACCAAAATATGTGTTTTATTAATTTTTGCAAGTTTAGTATTAAGTATTTAAAAATTTATGAAAGCATGAATTTTTTTTTATTACTGTTATTAATAAAACAAAAAAAAACGAGGATAGAATATACAAAATGTCAAATGTAATGATGATGCTTGCAATTTTTATATTTTTATGTTTCAGCAACAGGTCAGTTACCATTCAAAATGTTATTCCACTGGATCGTGACGAACTCATCTCGCTCGAATCTGCTCTGCTCGTGCAGGAATCCAATGGCGTGCATCAGCTCGTGTATCACTGTGCCCTTCTTCACTAAACACCCTGGAACCTGAAGATTCACGTCTTGTCGTCCACCGATTCTTCCCACGCTGCTCCAACAACCGCTATTACCCGCCGTGATTCTGATATAATCGTTCTCCTCGCCGGTATAGAGTTTGAACTTAAGGCACGTGTACTTGTGGTAATCGCTCATAGCCTCATAGATTAGGTTCTTCTGTTCCGTATCTGCAATTCGGTTGAATCGTCGGAAATGAATAATTGTAAACATAAAATGCTTTGCATCGAGACAAAATATAAGAATCTAATTATTATTCAGAAGGTATTCCTATAACTTAAGTATTATTCAACATTTTAATTTAAACTTTAACTTTTTTACATGAAACAATACGTTTCTTTTTAATCAAACGTACAATCTAGTCAGATACTAATTTATTGATCTATGATAAAGATAATCTTCTTAGTACACATATACATAAAAGTATATTAAAAATTGTGTGCATAATGTATATGATAGAATTTCACTTATGAGTCACAATGACCCTGGATCCGTCTCTCCAGGGTTAATATAAATTAAGAAAAAGGGACACATATAGTACCACTTACTAAAATAAGGGCTAATCATATATGGTATCACACCACCAGGCCATCTAGCAGATTCCGCTTTCAATCCGTTCTTCTCTAACTGAGGTGGAAACAAGATGTCGCCCTCAGCGTAATTACCGAGCTCTTCCGGATTGCGATCCCAGCCCTCATGCCAATTCGCCACCAGCGCCCCCGTCTCGTTGTCCGGAAACCGATACAGCATTGCACCGAAGTGCTGCAGATGAGAGATCACTCCACCAGGACTGTCCACCGAGTTGTCAAAGACATCTCGACGTCGAAACGGCCAAGCTGACGTTGTGGTCAATAAAATGGACAAGAAAGAACAAATGACAAAATAACGCTTCATAGTTGGTCTCTTTAAAAAAAGGTACATTCGAAGGGACCCTCGCTGTTGGAAACGATTCCACTGACGAAAATCAGCCGGCTCTTACCGACTTTATACGCACCTAAGAAACCCCACCCGGGGATCTGCTCGATGCTTCCGCTCCATGCGGAAGCGATGGGGGCGATCGCTGATAACCGTGGACTTTGGGTAACAGGAAGTCGAGATTTGTCGGCTTGGTTCCTCGAAGGCTCCCACGATGAGCGTTGGTCAACGAGTGGACGATGGAGTAACATGGCCAGGACGAACGCCACCATTGAGGTAGCAAATTTTTTTTTTTATTGACTCATGAACGACGACTTTCTTGTGTATCTTTTAGATCGCTAAAGTATTATAAGGATAACGTCGAGAATGACACCATTAATTGAGTTTCTTGTGAAGATTAAAGTTTGCGGTGCTAGTGTACTTTAGGCGCACGAGGTTATTATAAAAATTAGGACAAGGGTGCATGATTGCGACTGTGTTCTTTTTTAAGCAAAAACTGTATTTTCTTGGATCAATAGAGTTTTATGTTTATTATCAAAATTGTTTAAAAAATAAAAAAGAACAAAAGCTACTGTTTGCAAAAAAAAACGTTACTTACAATAGTTAATGGCCATTAAAATGTACAGTTTAAAAAAAAAAGTTATTAACGTAAAGCAAAATAAGTTCTTGTTGATTTCCTATATTTCCATGATTTCAAGAGAAAATTGTACACCAACGAACTGATTTTAATTCATGAATAACAGGAGAGACCAAGTTTGGTTTAAAAAAAAGATTGGAATTATTTATAGACACGGAAGAGTGTCTTGGATAAAATGAAAAGTCCCGGGGCAGTTGTCATTGCCACCTAAAGTACGAAAGTATTATTTACAAACCGCTCTAAGCGGTCTTTCACACTACGAAATTAACATCCTCCTTCGCACTTCATTCAGATGCAAATCTCGCTGAACAGATCCCTCCTATCATCATTACTCGATATTTCCTAAGGACCTTGCTAGTTCCTTCACAGCGGTGACTATGAAACTCGAAGGTCAGTAATAAAGTCTTCCTTTATATATATACCGTGCTGCTAGTTATGGTTTATGACACCTTTTTTTTATTGGAAGCTTTACATCAAAGTCATCGTCGAACGTAACAAGTCGTTTATAATATCTGTCACATTAACTCCTTTCCTGCAAATTCATAGATATTTGGTCGATGTCGATGAATCATAAGTATGATCGAACATTTATCTTGTTTTAAAGTGGTCCCTACCTGCATATTACATAATTAATATTTCACAAAACGATGTTTTCGTTAGTTTGTGTCACGTTGGAATTTTATTTCTGTTTTTTTTTTAGTAGAAATTTAAATAGACTAAGTTATTGTTCCTCTAAGATAAGGAGAACTATATCGTTTAAAACCGGTTAAATGTGTAGGAAAGTAATTATTAAATAGTCAAAAGATAAATTTTTACACGACACTCTTCACCTTATTATGCAGACAAGATAGTTCAGTCGTAAGCTTCTATACAATAATTTGCATTTATTAAAACTCAACAAGAAGCTTTCGACAAAATCGTTAGATATAAAAAACCTGAAACTAAAATATAAATGATCTGATAAAAGCATTCTTCAATAAGTTGAAAAATTATGCATAAATTAATACGTACATTTTTGTTCGGTAATATTTAAACCATTCAGGTAAATAAATAAAAATAATAACAAATTGTCATTTGTATTTCTAAAAGATCTTCGAAAACTTTGTTTTTAAATAAAAGGAAATCTATCATGTTTCTTAGAATGTATCCTCGTTAATCAAAAGTTAATGTATTGCGTAGTTTGTTCTACTACAGATAAGATTGTATGCCATCTGTGATTCGATTATACGTTATAATCATAGATTTTAAACCACACATATGCTACCCATACACGTAGATGTCGTTATGAGCAAATAACGCATGTTTCAAATTGCACGACCGGCAAGTAACCTCGAAACGGTGCATATGATATCATTGCTGCTAGAAACTTATTTGGAACTCAGTAATAATGACGCTCGAAGATTCGTGGCATGTAATCAGAGCTGCTGCTGCAGAGAATAAGCACGAGTTAGTGTTGTCAGGTACGAAAATTTCCGAATTAATCCAAAAAAGAGGATTCGACAAGTCTTTGTTTAACCTGCTGCACTTGAACTATTTGAGTATTACACAGACATGTTTGCACGAGGTGCCTGAGGAAATTGAGAAATTACAAAATTTGACAACCTTGGTGTTGCATTCGAACAATATTTTAAAAATACCCAGCACAGTTGAAAAATTAGAAAAACTAAAGGTTCTTGACTGCTCAAGGAACAAGTTGACATCCTTGCCAAATGAAATCGGTAAACTTCCCCAATTAACAACCATGAACTTGAGCTCAAATCTTTTAAAATCTTTACCTGCACAAATTAACAATGTTAAGTTAAGCATTTTGGATCTTTCAAACAATCAGTTCGAAGTCTTTCCTGATGTGTGCTATGCAGAGCTGGTTCACCTTTGTGAAATTTATGTTAATGGAAATAAAATAAAACAGATTCCTACAGCTATAAATCAGCTTCCATCTTTAAAAATATTAAATGTTGCAGATAATTTAATTTCAGGTAAATTTTATTTAGGAGGTACAAAAATATTTTTTAGAAAATTGATTTAATTGTTACCTTTTGTCATTATAGTCATACCAGGTGAAATAGCTGATTGTAATAAATTAAAGGAACTTTATTTAAAAGGAAATACGTTGACAGACAAAAGATTATCAAAGTTGGTTGATCAATGTAGAACTAAACAAATAATAGAATACGTAAAATTGCATTGTCCCAAAGAAGATGGTTCTATCAACCTGAATGCTAAATCAAAAAAAGGAAAGAAGACACAGAAATTATCAGAATCTGAAAATAATGCTAATGCAATAGACAATTTGACACATAAGTTAAAAGTATTGAAAATGGTAGATGACACACCTGTAATTAAAATTACAAAACATATAAAAAATATCAGACCCTATATTGCAGCTTGTATTATCAAAAATCTGAATTTCACAGAGGATAGTTTCAAGAAATTTATTCAACTTCAAACTAGATTACATGATGGCATATGTGAAAAAAGAAATGCAGCTACGATTGCTACACATGATTTAAAATTAATTGCACCTGGTAATTATAGCAGACATAGGATATACATGTGTCTGTATGTGTTAATATTATGTTTAATATTTAGGTGACCTAACATACACAGCAAAACCACCAAGTGAATTGGAAATCAAGCCATTAATGCGTAGTAAAGTCTATACTGGTGCTGCATTATTCCAACAATTACAAACTGAAGCTGATAATTTAAGGAAAGAAAAAAAACGCAATGTATATTCTGGAATACATAAGTATCTTTATCTGTTAGAAGGTAAACCTCTGTTTCCATGTTTATTGGATGCTTCAGAACAGGTTATATCATTTCCACCAATAACAAATAGTGACATTACAAAAATGTCAGTAAATACTCAAGCAATGTTGATAGAGGTAACCAGTGCTACATCATACCAACTTTGCAGGTAATACCATAATTTATCAATAATAACTAGTATGTACCTATTATAAACTACTTCATCTTTACTGAACTTAATTCTAATTCTATCACAATATAATTTTATATTTTTAATAGAAATGTATTGGATCAGTTTTTGAAAGAATTAGTCACTCTTGGTTATGGATGTCTTTCACTGCAAGAAAATGCTTCTAATTATCATAATTTAGTTGTAGAACAAGTAAAGGTGGTAGATATGGAAGGCAATATGAAATTGCTATATCCCTCAAGAGCAGATCTAAATTTTGAAGAACATTTGATAACTGTAATGCGCGAGTAATAAATTACTGTGAGTAATTTAATTGTCCCTTAACTTTGACCTAATTTACATCTTATTTTTTATAAATACTTTTTTTAATTATTATATTTAAAAATGACTGTTAACATATGTTGTGTTTATATGTTAACACTATTAGTTTTTGTTTGTGTGTATGAAAGCCTTACAGTTAGTTATTTAAACATGCAATGTTTATAGCACTTGCATATTTTGTACAGAACTGTTTTACTATGTATGGATATATAATCATATTTTGATCGTTATATTTTTATACTGATACTTAAAACTATGTAATAATAATAATATTAATAAAAATAATATCAACGAATGTTTGTTTAATATTATAAAAATAAAATGATTTATTTATGTTTTAGCATGATATTCCTTGAAGATATATAACAAAATAATAATTCATAATATTAAATCATACATGCTTAAACACTTATTATATTTGAATATGAATACAAACTTTAAAACTGTCACTTGTAATATAATCATATTATAATTTATGAAATATTGTAACATATTGTTAACAATTTATAGATGTTCAGAAATATTAATATATCACAACATTAATATTTATTAATGTACCAATAATTAAAATACATAAAACCTTAAAATTTCAATAAAGCATAATGAATAAATATAGTTTCACATATAAAAAGAGGATTCTGCTAAATCTTGAATATTCATAACTATTTAAATCATCAAAAATGCAATTTAAAGCATAAAAATCAGTAACTTATTGTTTTTCAGTATAAATTATATAATTTTGTTATCTGATCTATATATATATATTTTTGTGTACGATATTTAAAATTATCTGGTACAGGATACGGTGGTTAGCCACAAGTTCAAATGCCGGTGAAAAACCGCCATTTAACGGGCAGCTGACGACATTGGCGCTGTTGTATCGCGAATCATCCCACAGTAAGCCGGTGAAGAATTCTCATCTGTTTTTATAAATATTGTACTTTGTTTCGTGTGCCTCAATGCAGTGCAAACTGTAAACACCGTTTAAGTGAGACGTTTTTGTTCGCCTTAGTAAGCATAGTTGGTGAAAGTTTCATTTCAGAATATTTTAACGATAAGAAAAAGTTAACACAAATTTTCTGAACTTTCCAACATGCGCGAATGTTTGAAGTGTTAACATGGCGCCGAAACATGACTGGTCATGACGGGGGAATGAAAACGAAATTTTTGAGGTTAGTTAATCATTTTGTCATTTAAGTATTGTGTCTTATCTTAAATTTATTATATAATTAGCTACATTAATTTCATGAATTCGGCAATGAAAAAGTGTACTGTGTACATTTCATAAAATTTTGTTATCATCGTAGAAAACACGTGTCACAGTGTATGATTATTCATTGTTTTCATAATGATTTAACAAAATGTTTCGATAGTAATAATAGCCATGTTATAAATATCTCATTCAACAAAGAATATTCATATTATTTATTATATTGCTTCATTTTTTGCAACTTTTGTTATATATATCATAGATTACATAGTTAGATGCAATGTTATAGAAATTTCTATATTACATTTTATTTAATATTTTCTCAACGTTTTTATATTAATTCTTTAACGTGATAGATAATAATTTTACTTGTAACCTTTATAATACTACGTATTTTTAATTTTATAATGATAGAAATCTTTATAGTAATATATGAATGTGTAATAATAAATATTTAATGATAATTAATATTAATGTATGTTAAAGTGGTATGATTTCTACTATACACTTTATTCATAAATAATCATATTGATAATATGTTTATAATATTTTGTATTAACAATTGTGGTACAATAAAGATGATACAAATACTATATAAGGGACAAAAATATTTATTAAATATTCTCTGAAAACTTTATACATTTTTCATATCAGATTTCTACATTACAGATACATCAAATCACAATAAACTATGAAGTAAAGCAAAAATATAACATTATACTATATAATATATAAAATTATAGAACATCAAATATAGTTTTATCAGGATATATTAAAATATGTAAAATCAATAACATTTAGTATACTCATTGATTTTTTTCTAATACTACTCTACAAAACCAAATTTCTAAAGAAAATTATTTAAGCTATGTATTATTTAAAAATATAAAATCATTTATTAAATATAAAAATATAGTAGAACATACTGAACTAATAAATAGAAATTTTTTTAAGTAGCACAAAATTTTGATTGTATTAAAATATAAAATGTTTATAATTTGTTTATTATTATTAAAATAGAGATTAAACATTGACTAGTATCTATTTTATATTAAAATAGTTTATGATTTCTAGCTTTAAGTATGGCACATTCAATTAGATTAATTAGTAAAAATATACTGTAAACATGTATTTGCATATAATGAATGTTAAATTAGGAAGATTAATCCATCACATTTAATTTGACTAGCAGATGCTAAATAACATTATAAATTAATTCACTTTTGGATGCTCTTGTCTTTCCTTGAGATCAATTATGCTTAAATTAATGCAGGAAACATATCCATGTAACAATGAAATACCAGATTTGACAAGTGCAATAGGTGCAGAAAGATAGACAACCAACCTAAATAAACTTATACCAGCAACTGAAATAAGAACAAATATTTTACAATATTCACTGTAATATCTAATGTTAAAATATGTATATGTGGGTATATATATATATATGATAAAAAGATAGTAACTTACAAATAGGTCCCTCAGTAAAGTAAAGGAGATACAGTGCAGCATAAAAGGCTTCATTACCAGCACACATAATAAACAAGACTGTGCGATTAGTATAATACATCCTCATAATTGAATTCTCAGACATATCAATAAATTTATGACTTGTTTTTCCTTGCAAAATTGATCTATAATATAATTTCTCTTTATTATCTAGTGAAATAGTAATATGTTTTCTTATATCTTTCTGTAGTGATAATGTCATAATGTGTATGTATCTGAATAAAATGTATTCTTACGTATGCAAATATATCCAGTGGCAACTAATGTCAATGGCCATGCTTAATTGAAACCAGAATGCATATGATGGATAAAATATACATAATACAGCTAAAAGACACATGGTACCAACACGATCAGTCAATTGATCTAACATAGCACCAAATTTGGTGCCTTGATTGAAATATCTTGCTGCATGACCATCCACTGCATCTAATAGTGCACTAATAATGTAACACCATGATGCAATAATATGGTTAGTTCTCATAAAATAAAAAGATATGATAGCCAGAATCACTCTGCCATAGCCTGTTAATACATATACACATACATTTATTATTATATATACATGTCATGCTTATATCATACATATATGTATATTTTTAAATTAATATATTTTGTATTGCTTTATTATCTTTAACTTAATTTTTTCTTAATTTTATTAAATTTTTAATAACATGTATAGCAACATTCTTATGTTTGATTCTGATGTTTACAAAATATCATCTGAATGTTTTCATTTCTTATCAGATCTTCTTTTATATTATTAATTAAAACAGCTTCAATTTTTTTTATTTCTGATATATTGAAAAGTTACATGAAGAAAGCCATCTTATAAATCAGTAGAAATCAATATAAGAAGTCTTTAAAGTGCTGTGCTTTTAATCTTTCTTTATCATACTCTTTATTAAAAAGTAACTAACAATAAAAGATCTTCAAATTTTCAAGGCAAGCTCTATAAAAAAGAAGTAACTTCATAATGTTCACAAAAATCATTCATACAACAGAAACCATAAAAAGATATATGTATATACAATTTTATAGAAATTCATTTGCTTCATTAATGGAAAAAATTCATATTCTACAAACTGTATATGTTATAAATGAATTCTTTCCTATTAATTGTTTTAATTTTTAAATTATCAAATATAAAATAGTGAAATCACATATCATACTTGTATATTTAATAATATTTATTTTCTATCTTCTTTTCTTAAAATTTAAGATCTCTTTTTATTACTTGATAATAAATTACAAATTCAGCATATGAAAAATATTATTTTAACAACTTTTTTAATGATGAATTTAGTTTAAAAAATATACTCACATAATTGTGCTATATATAAGAGATTGAAAAATAGACACAAATCACTACAAAAATATTAAAGTATAAATATTTATTTACCAATAATGTTGGGCACAAATAAGAAAATGTTCTCAGATTCCGTCATTTTGCCGCCTCCAATTACCCCCTTGTTTTGGAAATAATAACAGAACTTGTTATCTGTAATCAAATGTACAAATTTATCTATTATCTGTGACTGACCGTACAGATAATATCTTTTATTTCTAATTTAAGGAATTTGCAACTATGTAACTGCTTATACACACCGTACTGTCTTCAATTTAATCTGAATTACTGTAGAGAAAATATATAGTCAGTATACAACGTCAATGAATTGGTAGAATCGACGATTATATCGCACTATGGTTCGAGTTCGAGATATATCGATTCCGGTGACGCATATAATAGTCATACAACAGTGTTGTACCTATTAATGTGTTCACAAACATTTTTAAACGTTTATTTATTAATATTGTATAAAATTGTGAAAAATATTCACAGTTTGTTAATAACTGATTCTTTTCCAATTGTATGATGTTCAAAGAAGAGAATATATTTTCATCTAGATTTCTTTTATTACAATTTAATTACACAGGTCAAATGCATTTAAATTGCCCTGTAAAATAATGATTTTTAAAATGTGACACTTTTGTTTAAGTACCGTAGTTTCAAAAAAATTGCTTCAAATTTGTGAAAAAGAGTAAAGTTACAGAAAATATCTTGACATTTAGGTACGTTCCTGAAGCCAGACGACATTTTCGGAGTCTAAACGGCTGGTCCGCCGTTTCTCTGCGCAAAAGCGATCGTTTATTGTGTCGTGAGAAAACTGTCTGTGCAGGTTTACGTCAGTTTTCCTGTAACTTCTTTCTGGTGTAATTAACTGAGAATAATAATCGTTAAACAATAGTGAAATTCAGTGAAATGTCCAAGTGTTGAAACCTGATTAACCGTACGGTTGAATTCGGACGTCGTGCAATGAAGTTTCGAATGGACTACTTTTCATTTACTCAAATACAGTTAATGTTGTATTTGAAATAAACATTATTAGTGAAATTTTCTGTTTCTTTCTGAGTGAAGTGTTTCAATATTCGACATTGTCGTTCTAGTTATTGTGCTATTATCGGAAAGTGCACAGACAGAAGAACATTATGCGATCGATAATTCGCCGACGATTTTGGAATACGCTTCGATAATCCGATCAGGCACTTGTGACTTCGTGCAACATTTCTAGTTATCAGTGAAATATTTCAAAAGTGATTTTAGTGTCTTCCAAGGCCTATATTCGGTGGAATAGTAGCAAGAACAAACTGTATAGTTCTTGGTGTTGTGTACAAGCAATGCTAGAAATCTTATCCTTTTGGACAAATACATTTTCACGTCTTCCATCCATGTATGGTTGGAACAACGTTATTAGTAGATTGCATTTTGTGTAAAAAATAATTTACAAGCAGCGTACGTGAAAAAAATGTGCATTTTAATATCTACAGCGGCCATTTTGAATTTATGAATACCTCGAACTACGACGATTATCAACCTCGTTTTATAACTCCAAAATTGGACTTTCTTTAACTCTTTTGGATAAGACGAAAAGGCGTAAAGCACTAACTTGACATGTCATCAAAAACTACTTACAGTTTTTGTTTTCCAAAATGAAATTCTAATAAAAACTCCAAAAAGCATTCCATTATATTTTATACTATATGTTTTATCATATATTTGTTATAATTTTGGTATAAATTGAAGAATTGGAATATATTTACAGTTAAAGTCAGAAGTTTATTTGTTACGGGAAAAAATATAAAACAAATTATGTATTTTTTTGTTTTGTTACATATGCAAGAGTAACAAATAATTGAAAACAAGTATATCAACATAAAAACGACGTACATACAGGATAAATGTTTTCATTGTTTTCACATTTTGCTTTCGAAAAATATATAATTTGAATATAAAATAAATATTCATCTGTCATTGATACAAGTATAGTACGTGTTTCAATTTATTAGAATACATAACGTACACTACCAACGGACAGTTGTGTCTGAAGCTGACAAGTAGGTCTGAAATAACCTCAACAACAACAGACCGCTAATGTCGAAGAATGAGAGTGAATATTCAAACTTGTAGAACATAAACAGAAATGTACAAGTTGATTGAAAATATATAATAGCAATTGAAGAAAGATAGAATGACAACAGTTTTCTGATTGATCGACGGTCACGACACTAGATGGTGGACGGTGCCATTTTTGTCATCTTTATAGCGCGCGTGTTACGCGCGCGTAAAATCGAGCACTGAGAATCTCACAGTTTAAATACAAGTGATTATTATTGTTGATGTGTATATTTTTCGAAATCCAGTTAAACATACTAGATTTCTAATTGGTTGAATCGATTAGACTTAACCTGGTGTGCCATTCCTATAGTAAAAAAATGCTTTCGTTTATGTTGACGTGATGATTCTAATTATTCTATAAACTAAATAGATAAAATCAACGAAATTAGAGCAATACGAAATGCGAGAATCTCAAATCGTTCCCTGTGATCAAACGAAAAGGGTTATTAGACCTTAAAAACACCAAAGAAAAATGATAAAACTATGAGTGCAGCGGACACAGCGCTGTCAATTTCGATCAAAATGGCCCCAGGGCCGGAACATCGTCAAGAACCGGTAGCACCTGATAAAAGTGCTGAAAATAATAACAGTGAAATCTCTAATGAAAGAGATATTGAGAATTCAGTGGTAGGTGTTGAAACTGTTAGTAACCAGAGTTCGAACATAGAATGTGCTTCAACGAACACTGACCCCAATTCAGATTCGACAAACCAAAGTGCATCTACTAGCATTACCTCTGACAATAAGCAGGTGAGTTCAAAATATAAGAAATTTGCCTAAGAACTTAAAAATATTAAAAAATGTATGATAATACAATAAGCAATCCTATAAAGTTATTTGATTCTTTAAATACAAAAGATTTCAAATACATTATTAAAAAGTTCAAGTTTTTTAAAAGTACTGACTAAATAACGTGTATAAAATAATTGATACAATCAATGTTTTAAACTTCATTTCCAATATTATCTTATAGATAAATTATAAGGAATATAAATGAAAAGAAGTATAAATTCATTGTCAGTAGTAAGCTAACAATAAGTTTTTTTGTGACTAAAACTTACAATTTTTAAATTATATTTATTCGTATAATCAAAGTTCGAGTTAATTAAGTATATAAAATATATAATACATCATTACTCAAATACTAGTACTTTACTCCATTAATTATACAGAGCTTTATAACAAATAGTTATTTATAGTGTAATTTTACATTTGATTGTAATTGGTTTATTATAATTTGATGTTGTAGTTTGATTAATGAATATATCCATATCTATATCTTGTCACAAAACAATGCCATAAAAAATATAATTATCAAATTCACTATATGACTAGTGGCATGTAAATTACACTGTATAAATATGTATTAAATTGTTTCCTAAGATATGAAGACTAATTTACATTGTTAATGCTACTACAATTAAGTCTTATGATACATATATATGCTTTTTATACATCTGTATCGTGTAATTGTCAAAAGAGCTTGATGAAAGACTTTATCACAATAAATATAATCAAAAGACAGTAATTTTAAAAATGAAATATGATATATAAATAAGTAATCTATAATTATTGGACAAATCATTTGTATAAGTTGGTGTAATTTTTTCAAATACACGACAATTCGATATAGATTGGCAAAGGATAAACAGGGGTATGAAGGGGCCCTTTACTTATTACGATCCTGGAATGGCCGTGTTCTCAGTATAATGGCGGCGGCCATGGTGAGAAGAGCGCGCCGCGCCCGCTCGTCACAATAGCATTTAAATCGGCAGCATATTTTTGATACTGCCGATATTGTTTCTTGTGAACAGTGATAGCATATCGTCGACTACATTTATCATATACCCAAATGCGCAAAATCTCTACGTAACGGTGCTATACCGCGGGACTGCAGTTCAACGAAGCAGAGACGACTGCAGCCGACCCAGGTGCCCTCTAAAAATATAAATTCCGTGCCGGCACTGCCCAGCAGATTTTTCCTTCGTCTGTAAGTCACCCCGGTATCTCGTGTCTCAATTAGCTAATCGCGACCCCCTATCGATCTCTGGACAAGCCCAAACTCATTCCTGGTGTGTCCTATTTTAATTTACGAACGAAGGTAAACTTGCTATTGGCTATCCTTTTCGCATTTCCAAGGACTTACGAGTATTCATTAACAGCGCTTTCTGAATCTTCAAAGATGATTGGTTTGTATTGTTCGTACTCGAAACCACGTATTTTTTTCTTCTTTCGAGGCATGTTACTCAACAGTGCGAAACGAATGATAACTTTACTCTTTTTTCTTTTTCTTTTTTGTCGAAGGATGATAAGAGTTTATTATTAACCTAGCTACGAAATCGTATAAAATATTTTATGTACGACGATTCACGGTCAATAAGTTTGGAAAGATTTTGTTATCTCTATAAAAACGGCATATTCTAGGTGCAGTCACCTATCGCTTACAGCTTTTTTTCTATGTTGCTTCAATAAAAGTTACTAAATACTTTATTCCTTGACGACATTTGTATACTGTTTTAAATGAAGAAAAAAACTTGAGTAGTCAATTATTTTTTTACATGGGTAGCCATTCTGATAAGATATTTTGCTTTGAATGAAGCTAGTCAGGTTACCGCAAGGCAATGTTAGTCGAATTACCACGAAAATAAATGACACATCATGTACGATTTCTTGCAATATTTTCTACTTTGTTTATAGCTTATGGGTGAAAAATACTTCTTTTATGATAATATTCATGCAGTATTTTGTAAGTAAATCAAATAAAAGTCTGTGTAAACTTATAATTTTTTGCTGTTATGTAAACAGTTATGTACATTTTGGTACAATAGTTTCATGTTGTTTGCGTAAATTGGTTAGCTTTGTAAATATGAAATGAAAAATTTACATTTTGATATTATTAACAACAATAATTTTAATTTTAATGGACAAAGGTAAATTAATAGTTAATAAGGTAACACATAAAAATTCACAAGTTACAAAGTATATATAATTAACATGATAAAAATAATGCATGTATATATGTATATATACATTCGTGTGTACATATATCATATTAATCATGACAGTAGTGTACATCATTTATACCAATATACTTTTTTTCTATGTGGTCTCTATATTTCTTCATAAAATCCAATAAGTGAAACCTTAAATTTACTCTCTGAATCTATATCCATGCTTATCTGCATTGTGATCTAGTTTACTATGGTGTTCAATATAACACATATAGATGTAAATAATGCAAAACAAAATTTACTTTTCATGAAATAATTATTTATTACATTAGTATCTATTAAAGCAATAAAATTACAAAGTTTTTTTTATTACAAATAATAATATTATTATTAATGATTTTAATAATTATTGAATGATCTGTTGAGAAATTTTATATAATAGATATGTTTATAAGATTATAATACAAAATAAATAATAAGATAATATAAAATGTAATTCTTGGTAAATCTTTAAATGTATTCCCACTTATGGTTTATATCTAAACTTTGGATTGAACTCTTGGCATACTTTCCATATTTGAATCTACACTGCCAAACATGTTTCTGCATCATGTATAGGTTACAAACAAAGAATTTTTTCTTATGGTGTGTAAACTGAATTTTGTGCAATATTTGTTAATCCAATATAAATGTTATTGTTTTTGTTTTCTTTATGTAAAAAAATATATTTTATGTTAATTCATTTTATTAATAGTTTTTGTTTAGCAGGAATAGGTTTTTTATCTGTAATTTTATACCTTTTTAAGATGTAAAAGTTTACAGTGACATTTAATACATTATATATTCATTTCAATTTTTTGGAATATTTTTTATTTTCTTTACAGTAAGATAATGACACTGTTATGTTTGGTATAATATTTGTTATCAATTTTTTAATGTTTTGTTGTATTATAATTTTTAGGAAGAACCAGCTACTTTGTCTACATTAAATGAGGGTGAATTACGTGCACTACTGGATGAAGCTATAACATATAAGTGTCCCAAAGATCGTGAAGGAAAATCAAGTCTTTTTAAAGTAAGCATATTGATATTTCTATTTTTTGTGTTGCAGTAATATTGCAATGATACCCATTCTAGGAGCTGTTGCAAGAAGCTGAAGCTGATGAAACAGAGGAAGGTTGTAGGATAGTAACTAATTCACGTTGCTTACCTGGATCAAATCGTAGAAGGCATAAAAGGGACTCTGTATCTGAGAGGTTGACACATGGAGGATCATTGCAAAATTTAGCACAGCCTATTGCTTCAGAATTTGATAGTAGTTTTGCATATCTGACATCTGGATCTAGCCACACATACGGTGGAAACAGAAGAAAGAATAAAAAATATACAGGACCCAGTGTGTCTGCTAGACAAAGAGAAGGTGGTTCATTACCCTCAAATGTTAATGCATCACACAGTCTTGCTTCATTGGTCAATTTAGACTTAATATTTGATAAAAAGGTATATTCATCGAAAATCGTTTATAAAAATTCTTAAATAAAATTATTTAACCTCTTAATTAAGTTTATTTAAAAGAATTATTTGTAAATGTAAATATATTGTAGATAAAATTATATTTAATTAAATATAATTTTTTCTTATTTTTCAAGAAGGGTTTCTGTGAAGAAAGGGCAACATATGATTGGACCAATAAAGAAAAATCGAAATCGTTAGATAAGTCATCATACGCTAGTACAAAAAAGGAAGAAAAAGATAAAAAAGATACGAAAAAAGATTTGTGCGAAACTGAAATTGAACTGCGTGAGAAAAGAGGTAGCAAAGGAAAACACGGGACAAATGAAATGCTTGAATCAGATAATCCACCACCAGAATATAAATCAGATTACATGGTGATTGATTTAGGTGATGCTGAGGTAACCTCGTATATTATTATAACGCAATTAGTCATATATTTATGTTCTAGATGTTATATTTCCTTTATTTATGTTCATCTGGCTTTGTTTTAACTATTTTAGGTGGGTACTATTAGTGAAAGGAATGTGGGATCTACTGTAAGTGGGGTTCAGAGACCTCACTCCTTAGATACAGAAGATGACGAAGGAATTGAAATGAAAATTATTGAACCACGTAGACCTCAATATATATCGCGCACTACTTTTGATATAGCTCAAACTCCTGTGGATACTACTATAGATTTTTCTGTTTGTGAACATAGTGGAAAACACGATAAATCAAAAATATCTGTTAATGGTACACTCTCTTTTCAAACTTTTAATAGTGTGAAATGTGGTATTGGTGGAACTGCAAACAGTTCTAGTGCTAGTCAGGGTAAAGTAGTTCCAAGTTTATGCTCCATGATGTCTGCATCCTTACAAACACAGAATATCACAATGGGTAGGTGATGTGTAAAAATTATTAAATATAACTTATTTTTCATAAGGTTATTATGAAAATTAATAATTAAATAAAATTATATTAATTGGATAAATATTTAAATTTAATTAACGGAATGTTTGGATTTGTAATATTAATGTTCAACAAAGTCTTTATATTACAGTAAATTAAAATATATAAACTTTGCACAGAAGGTTCCAGGTATACAGCGCATACTACAGGATCTGGAGAAAAAAAATCCCTGGATGAAAATGGAAATCCAGTGCAAAACTATAATGGAGAACGAAAAAAGGCTAGAAGAAAACATACCCAAGAACCTAATGTTATTGTATATAATGCTGAAAATGTTGAAGGACATCGTAACGAAGATATCGACAGTTTAATTAATTTTATTGAAAATAAGGAATCTAAAAGTAAAAAGGGAAAACCAGGTAACCCAGTAAGAGTGAAAACTAGTTCAGGAACAAAACCAAGGAGTAGAGAAAAGGATAGTAAAAGGGAACAGTTACCTGCCAAGTTACAGAAATCTAATTCTCTTGAAGAGATATCTAAGACTAAACTTGAAGATCTCACAACGGAAAAAAGTGTCAGTTCTAGTGGTGCCAGTAGTATATCGAGTCAACATGGTAAGTAATTGGTTATAACACTTCGTTAGTTAAGTGCCGTTAAAGCAGCGCAAAAGTTTTACAAAGCTTTTTATATCGCTTAAGTAGGTACGATCAATGTTGCTTTACGACGTGCGAAACAAAGAAGCACAGGGGACACAGCTATCGATAGTCGTGGTGATAGACGATCCTGGGGAACAGAAGAAGGTCAGTCTATATATTGCAATGATACTGGAGATGATTATGCTAGTCGCCGAAACTCCAATAAAAAAATCAATCCAGAGCCCGAACACGAAACAGAATTCCTGGTAGTCACGAAGAAGAAGAAGAGTAAAAAGCAGAGGAGAAGTTCTAGTGGTAGTAGAGCACAGAATTTAACGACATCCGGATCTTACCTTCAAAATTCCAGAGGATTTTCTAATGAATATAGAACGCCACTTTCTCCTGAATTAAGAAGAAAATCAGCAAGCAGTATGCCACCAAGGTGATTAATACAACTTTCTTTTTTAATTTCTTCTTTCATATAAGTATGGAAAATACAATTCATGTAATTTGTATAAATCGTTATCAAAAATGCATTTGTTATATTAAAGTAATTATTATTTGCAGCGATAAATCGGATAGTAGCGATTCAGATTCTATTCATTCGTTGCCAGTTACATCCAACACCTCCAAACACAATTTATCAAAAATAGCTACCTCATCAGGCGGAACGCCGCAAGCAAGTTACGCTGATATAGCTCGTATGGCAACTATTAATATGACTCACAATTCAGTGTTAAATATGTCTACGATAGTTCCAAACATGTTAAATACATCCTCGTGGCCTAGTGTGCCACCTAAAACGCCCTCTGAACCAGATAAAATTCCTCAAGACTATTATCCTAGTTTAGATGAATTACAACACTCAGATAGGAAAACGAGGCAACATAACTTCACCCATTCAAATCATATTTTGAATCTTAGTTTTGAAAAACCACCTTCGCCAACTTTGACGAAAATGAAAAATTCAACGGAAAGGAAGAAGGCAGAAGCTCAAGAGGAAGCTATTAATAAAAATATTCAGGTTATTAGGTATGTACAAGATGTTGAAAAAATGCGTCAAAATTTAACTCAACAAGAACAAAAAACTGTGAATTCTAACAATAATACAACATCGAACGAGGTTTCGGTAACGAATTCAGTGCCATCGAAGCTTAACAATGTTGTAACAAATTGTAATTCCGATTCTGACAACAATAACCCAAATTGCAACAATGTTAATAATAAAGATACTGTTGTGTGTGCGAGAACTAACAATTCTCGAGTACGTCGAGGAGGATACATTCAGAATAATCAAAATGTACAAAATCAAGCGTCGCATGAAGATCAACATTTCAAAAAGACTGGGTATACGTATCAGGATGAAAATACAAAAATATCACAAAATGTTGAAAATTTCAATGTGCATAGTGAAAACAAAAGTGGTTCAGGTACTGGTTCCACAGATGAAATTGAATCACAAAAAACTAACATTTCAACGAATTCAAAATCAACACAAGAAGTGCAAAATATTGATTCAGATGCTAGCAAATCAACAAAAACTGAGAAACCGGCAAAGACCGCAAAAGAACAGAGTGGGGTTAATATTAAACATGAAACGATTAAATTGGGAAGTACTTATTCTGTAAATTCGAAACAAGAACAACAAGAAGATTCCGAATCTAAGAAAGCTAAACAACAGAATCCAGCTTCAGATAAGGAACAGTCTCAAAAATTGGAGCCACAGACTTCTAGTAAACAAAAAGTTTCAAGACCTGCAGTTATACTGTTAGACGAAACTTCAGCAGATATCACTAAGAACAGTGAATTACCAACAGAACTTAGGTTCGGATTTGAAATTAATGAACTTCTGTTGTCTGAAGATTTGACGGCCGAAGAGACTTCAAGTGCCAGTTCTGTATTTCCTTCTGTAGTTTCACCTCTTATAAACAAACCACCTTCCAATTTCGATAGATATCCTCCAATATTCGAGAAGCACATAAGATGTGATAAATTTACGCCTAATTTTATGCAACCTCCGAATACACATGTAACGCAACAACCTCTACATCCGGTTATGGTGCAGCGATTACCGTGCATTGGGTATCCTCCGAGATTTCCTCCCCCTACGTGTTTACCGCCACCACCTCCACCTCCACCAGGGATAATGGAAAAGTATCATCATCAACCGAAAGAAGATTTTTCTATGCTTTACGTAGCTCCTGAAGAAGACGTTAATATACAGACGTACAATCATGATAAAATCGTCTCATTTGTTGGCTTAGGTAAATAAATTTTATTTTTAAATATTGTAATGTTTTATAGTTTCATAGAAACGGAAGATAATGCTGCATGAATAATATCTAAAATATAATGTTAAATTATTTGATATAGTTAAAAAATATATTTGTAAGAACTGTTTTTAATACTTCAGAATCCTTTTATATTTTGTTCTTTTTTTGTTAATACAGCATGGGACGCTGTTATGAGAGAAATACCAGTAACTGCAGGGGGCCGTATACAGTTCTACAGTGGTCAGTGAAATGGGCACTAAGGAGTATGGGGTAAATAACATAATAATGTTTTTGTATTGCAAAATTACCACCATTGCAAGTTATCCGTTATAAAACTATAAACAGCCAGAAGAGTCTGCTTACAAATGCAAGACCAAATATGTATCTAAATACAAACAAAATGATCGAATTTGTATTAAAAAAGTTGCAATAACTTTCGGTTTCGATCATCGATCAAAACCTTACTAATTCTTGAGTCAAATCGTCGGTGATAATTCTGTAAAGCCAATTGGCGCAAAATGTGCCTCTAAAGCTAATGTACATAATAGTCAATCACCTGAAAAAGATAAGGGTTATGGATAGTGTGTGTTCTGACTGTACATACATTAAACAGTTACAAAATACCTTCGAAAAGGTTGTAACATAAAGTTTCAGTATTGACATCTGATGCGACATTTGACTGAAAATCATTAATTAGTAATGCGCAAAACTTATCTCGCTCTTTTGAAACACGAACACAAAATTTCCTTGTAAAAAAAAAAAATATGCAAATTCATATAGTCGTAATATACCTCATATAAATTTCAAAAAGAAAACAAAAGTAATCACTTTCGTATCAATTACGAAAGCAATATAAACGAAAATACTAAAACTATGTAAAGAGATTTAAAAATTAACTGAAACAAGATGGCCACGAAGCAGATTTTTCAAGAACTGCATGTGCTGTGACAGTGGTTTATGCTGATGCCTTTAAAAAAAGTAACAAATACATCTTAGACCATTGTAATAAAGTTTACAGATAGTTGAAAGAAGCCCGTTATGTTAACTATGCCAAATTGAGATCGTCCGTCGGAAATACTGCTAAACTACTAACAATTATCTTGAATAGTTGCAAGTTCAGATGATCTTAAAACAGCAACATTTTGAAAACAAGGATTGTTGTGCAGCAATCAGTGAGTCTTCGAGGAAAACATTAGGAAAGTTTAAAAATGAAAATAGTGGTTGCTAGATTACATGTACTTTATTTAAAACGGACATGAAAGAAAAGTAAAGAAAGCTATAAAGATGTGTGAAGTGTAATGAAAATGGTGAATGTAAGTGTGTCCATTGAACACGTGTAAAATATTAAAAAAAAAAAAAATAGTGTGATTGACTTATAACTTTATGGAGTGGTTACTTCTTCCAGCCGCGACAGATAATAGTTTAAGAAATTTAAAAGGGGGAAAAGGAAATCATAAGAACTGATTTTTTGCAAATGTTGCGCTCAACGTCATAAACTGGATGGAGACAGTGAGAAAAGTGCGAATGTGTCGAAAAAAAAAAAAACTCTAAATTTTTACACAGACTCGCTTATTTAATGAATAATTAATTATTAATTATTGGTAATGATAATTATAATAAAATATTTGCTTGTGATCATAAAGTATGATGGTGTGAATGCATGTAGTTCATGTAGATACTTTATTAGCCGATGTCCAGATTGATTTTCAAAATTGCTGCTTTGAATTTCGTTGGAATTCTTTATAGAATTGTGTTATCCTCTAAATCGGGCGATAAAAGAAAGTAACTGAACACTTTATGATTGTTATCAATTTACAGTAAAAAAAAAAAGAAGCCTATACGAGTAGTTAATCAAAAAGGAAAAAACGAAACAGAAAAAATGGATTTAAATATGATTCCTTTCATGGAGATTCTATTTGTTGCATAGGAAGCCTACCTCTTACATATTTTATTTTTCGATAGGTAAACAAAATAGCGGGACAGAAATAAATTTACACTGTACTTTTCAATTCGAATGTAAATCTTACGCATTTTTAGCCAAAAAGAATAAGTAAATGATAAAGTGTGTGGAAATTTATCGCCTTTGAAAGTAACGATAAAAGTAACACAGATTATCACAGATAAGTTTCATATGAAAGAATGAAAATGTATTTGTCTATTTAGATTATTATTATTACTATTATTACTATTATTATTATTACTATTATTATTATTATTATTATTAATATTACGATAAATATTATTATTAATGAAAAGTTAATCGTTATTAACAAATCAAGATTTGCAATTTTTGTTATTGCTTCTATATTTTTTTCTCAAAATTACGTATGGAAACAGAAAATATAAGCTCTGTTAATGTTTTTCACTTTGTTCAGCAATATAATGGTACAGCTGGGGGTACAGCTTTCAGATGAGTAATAAATTAAGATATTTAACACATATAAAAGTCGTTAATGCATGTGAGGTATGCCTTGAAGAAAACATCATTCCATGTCTTTAAAAAGATTTTCACCAATCTGACATCGTGAGCAGGTATCATTATTTAATTAATTTTGTATTACATATATATATATATGTGTATGTACAATTATTTTTTTAATAACATATTTTTTAATAACACATCAATAGCAAATATCAATATAAGACATCATTCATTAGTAAAATATCGAATCATTCGTAATCAATTTTATGCTAATCATTTCATAGATGGTTTTAAAATACAGCGCTGATCGTTTCATTTTCTATAATTATCATTTTTATAAATGCAAAAAATTCTCTGTTAACACCAAACAGTCGTTTCCGAAAATTTATATAAACAGTGTGTGTATGACTAATTCACTTTTAATCACAAGACCCTTTGTTACATCACATCATATTGCGATAAGTGGCGATAATTTTATTTGTACATCAAACGAATGATGCTTCTTCAAGGGTACTTCAACCCAACACGCAAAAAAAAAAAAACTATTCAAAAGTCAGGTGCTCCATCGCCTTAAAGTTAGTAGAGGTCCAGTATCAGCCTGTGCCATTGACCGGTTCAAATGGCGACGACTGCTATGATTCTCAGAGATTTAGCACAGTACTTGAATGGAAAATAGGACCATATAAAACTGTGTCGTATAGCGAGCGACAGCTGCACCAGCTGTGAAACGAATGTTACGTTTAGAGTACACGATTTAACTAATTCACTTATAACGAGCCACAAGAAAAATAAAAGGAATGGCATCAATATAAATAAACATTGATTGCGCGATAACCTAATTACACTTGTATATTCTTTGTTGAATTTGCAGAAACCAAATTGATAATGGAACAACAAAAATCGAACACGTGCAGGATTGTTTTTCATTTATTTGAGCGCCTTAAATACAAACGAAAGGAAATCGCATTTATGCAAGGACAACCTGTCTGTCAGCAAACACACGTACCATGTTTCATTTGTAAAAAAGAGCACAAAACTCTTAATCAGGCATAATGGAATTTCAGAAACAAGTTCATTATTATTACTCTTGTACGTCTCGCTCTTAGCCTAAATTATTGTATCGATGATGCAGACTTGGTTGGAACGTTGCTAAGAAATACATTCGTTTAACGGAAGAAAAAGAACAAAAAAAAAAAGAAACAAGAAAAACAAAAAGGAACAGAAATAGAGTTGGTATTATTCCCTGTCTTGAACTGTTACACACGTGGGCGCGCATGAAACCGTTGAGAATGAAAGATGATCCGATGATTTCCTTATAAGTTCGGTTGCTACACAAGTTTTCGACGGTACCGTCTCTCTGTGTTGAGTCATCAGTGACCGGGACACAGCCGGCGTGTGTTTAAGAATCACACGTTGCGATCTCTAACAGCAACGAATAATTTAAACATTCTTGGAAATGTTATAATTTCAATAAAAGTTGTTCCACTGTTCTCTAAACTCATCTTCAAAATTGGATTCACGAATCCACATAAGGAATCGAAGGTTTCCAGAAATGTTCATGTATTCGTGGATTATATTACTCTGCAGAGACAAAACTGCATTATCGGCGGCGCAGGCGTATTGATAGTGTTCAGAGGGATAACAAAAACAGAGGCGAAGTTAAATAATAATTGAGAGAGGAAGCGAGAAGAAAGAAAAAAAAATGGTATCCGACGATCTCAGTGTTAGCCTTGTATCACTGTACAATTTGTTATTCAGTGTAAAACAGTTTTTCTGTGCTTGTACATACGTATATTAATGACTATTATTAATTATTATTAACGATTACGGTGAAAGCTGTTCGATTAACTATTAATTGTACTTGCTGATTATCGATAACGATTATAACGAAGAAAGCAAAAGCTATTGCGAGTGCTTATGCGTGTATAAAAAGAACAAAAAAAAAATAATAATAATATAACAGAATATTTTGCGTGTATGGTAAAGGCTGTGCTGCCCAGCTGAGACAAACAAAAAGTAAAAAAAAAAAACAGGAACAATGAACAGTGAAGAGAGAGAGAGGATGTTGTTGCCAACGTTTAGTATGTTGCCAAAGTTTTCCCGTTTGTGGATATAAAAACGCAGTATAAAGTAATATTCGAGTTCCTTTATTTTTTATTTCTTATCTTCTTCTTTATTTCTTTTTTCTTTTTCCTTTTTCGCGCGGCGGAGATTGGCTGGGATGTCAATTAGGAAACGTATTTACTTTAAGCAATTTGAAATACGAAATAAAACGGAATTAATAATGGTAATTGTCGAGAACAATATTTATGTATATTTTTTTAATTGACGTGTCCTATTGTATCATCTGTCATTTTTTGGTTAAGCGATTAATCCTAATTAGAGAGTAGACAAGCATTGTGATATAACACACGTATAAATAATTGAGTTATCATCATCGTTGTTTTTCTCTATCAGCTAAACGGCCAAAACGTAAGAAAGACGAACAAAAACAACAAAAAAAAAAAAAACAAAAAATATTAAGAACAATACTTTCGAATATTACTTGCATACTGTATTTCTCGCCGGTGGTACGTATTCAGATGATAAATCGTTTAACGAGATTACGACAAACCAGAAATAATAGCGGATAAAAAAAGGGGGGAAGAAAGCGGAATGTACTTTGCGAGGAGAGGAAAAATGTTGTTAGATGTGCAAGCTTGTTGTGTTGTCGAGGAAAAGAATTAAGTCGCAGAAAAACGAAATTGAACAAAACCCCGATTTATTCTCAGGATGCGTAAACACAATGGCCATTGCTTACTATTTTGTTACTAATATGGTACTGAAAACCTCAGATTCATGCAAAGCTATCATGGACCATGGGTGTAAAGAGTCATTGCCATGGAGTGTAAAAGAAGCAAATATGCAGTGGAAGTGAGAACGAGAGAAAGAGAGAGAGAGAGAGAGAGAGAGAGAGAAAATGTAAAAAAGAAGAAAACAGTGAGTATGAACGCGTGAGTATGAGAGAAAACGATGAAGAAATAATGTGAAAGTGAGGATCAATTTAATGCTTCTGCAAGTGAGAAAGAAAAAGAAAAATAATATTGTCCTCCTCAGATAATTATTAATTAATGCCGAGAAAAAAAAAACGAAAAAAGCGCGTATAGTGTCGCCATTTGGCCTTTATGCTATTCTATCTGCGATTTCATACAAGCTTTGCGTACAATACTGTGATATAATAAGTCGCTCTATTTCTTCGTGTTTTTTCATTTTTTTTTTTCTCTTTAATTGCGTGCGTGTAGATACATACAGACACACACACACACACATATATATACACACAAACACACAGGAAAAAAAAAGTACACATTACAAGGCGTAGAATTCGATCGAAGAAATTCCTACAAAATATCCTTCAATATATATATATATGTTGTATGAAGAGAGCAACGACGAGAAATGTGAAAAATAACTAACAACCGTCTCCTGCGTTTAATTTGTAAACGATTAAAGCGCTAGTAATGCGGTGCGTTCGCTCGCATTCGCAGAGGCTAAATGTATCAAATAAAAAATGGAAAAAAGAAAAAAGCAAAAAAAAAAAAGAAAAGATGAAAAAGCATGATGTAGGTTTCAACAGGTGCGTCGCAAGACATGGAAATTCACGTTACGAGCTAACCGAGGAACTTGAGAAAATAGAAAAACAATGTGTGAACGCATCTCTATATATGTATTTCTTGCGTGTTATTTCTTTTGTAATAGTTGTCGACCTTTTTAACACTTTTCTGTTCTGTTTCTGCGGACATTCGCTCGTTTCTCGCACAGAAGCTTTCTTTCTTTCTTTTTTAATGCGCAACTTTACATTTTTCCTTAAATATTTACGAAAAGAACAAAAAAAAAAAAGAAACAGAATTCTGTAATTATCAGAGGAGAGTCAGAAGTAGAAACGAGAGTATATATTTATAGCCAAAAGTAGCATACGGCGTGCACAGGGATAATTTGGGAAAGAATAACGTTAGAAAATTGGACAATCAATTCTTAAGATAGAGTTTCCTGCCAGCTTTAAACGCGCGCGTTTCCATGCATGCGACCATACCGCTGCTGATTCAGCAATACCGAAGCAGACGATCGTCAGACGCTCGTGTCCCACGTGACCCTACCAACTGAAGGTCGTCTATAGGGAAACAAAAGCACGTTTTCTCCGTTGTATCAGCCTAAGTGCCGATCGCACGTTTAATATACACAGGAAATCCTACCTTTCGATACGTGACGGTTTAGAAATTTTTTAATTTTGTTTTTCTTTTCTCCCGAATACTTCCTTGCGTGCATATCCAGCATTTCTGCGTTTTGTTATTGTATCGCCCTTTATGTGTTCAGTGAAAAAATTCATAAAAATGGTGCGTTTTCTCGTCTGACTGTCTCTTTTGGTTAATTGCTTGCTAAAAAGAAAGAAAGGCAAAGCGACCTTTATGAATGTGCAACATTCCCTTTTCAAGAGGGAGACACTTTCTGTCCCCTTTTTCTCCGTTTACAAGAAAAAGAAACCGTATTTTATCCTCGAGCCTGTTTCAGTTGAAAAAGTAATGAAGAATTATAAAAGCAAAACACTTTATTACCTAGCCATTTACGTGTTCTGCCAATTTTCATGTATGTATATATGTATGTATGCGACGAATAGAGTTTTTCTTATAAAAAGAGTGTTATTAAGGAGACGTAGCATAGAAAAGTGGAAAAAGGTGCAAATGGTGATGCGAATGCGCCGACAAAATGCGACAGAAAATTACGTTTACGCTAAGATGCACGTTGCCATTTCTTATTACGATGGTTATTATTATTATTATTATTACTACTACTATTATTATTTCTTTCCGTCTTTCATTCTATGTTAAGAAGTTTCACTTTTTAATTTTTATCCTCTTTTATTTCTCATTTCTCTGTTCTTTTTTAATTTCTAAGTACATATACATACACGTGTATACATATTTATTTTTACACTTTACATTGTACATTGGCATTTCGTTCTTCTTTATTTTTCTAACTTATCGATTGTAAACACCGAATTAAGGAAAGAAACACCTTTTGTAATCGATCGAATCTTAATTCACCGATTTCTTTTTGTTCTTTTAATATTCTTTCTCCCTTTTATAATGCCACTCGTGCAAACGTGCACTATTTATTTCGATCTCACCTGAAACACCGTGCGCTTTCCGAGTTCACTGTGGTACTACACGTAGTTTGGTTATTATTATTTTATTTTTCTTTTTTTTTTTTGTTTCTCGAATGTAATAAACGACCTACGTTTTTACATTGGTTGCACCCAACACGCACTGAACGCAACTTCTTCGGTTCGACGTCCCGTCTAAACGCTGTTACATTGTTGTGTATTATATTTAAAAAAAAAAAAAAAAAAAAAAAAAAGGAAGAGTAACGGAAAGAATGGCGTTCGAAAATTTGTATTTATTACATAGAATATGACCAAATAAATACGAATTTTCCCTGCGTCTGTTAAGAAAAGTTCTTGGCTGTCCTCTGTAAAAGTTCACCGGTAAATTTTGTTGATCGTCATTGAAATGTTATACATATACATATACACACACACACACACACACACACATATATACAAATATTAGTATAGGAGGACGTTTCTATCATTTGTACGGCAAACGATTATTATTATTACTATTAATATTATTATTATTATTATTACTACTATTATTATTATTATTATTATTATTATTATCAATATTACTATTACTACGACTACTATTATAATTCAAAAGAATCTGTTGGTAGTGTGTTTTTTCAAGTTTTCACGCGCATTTCGTCGAGACCGAAAAAAAGACCGAAAACACCTTTCCTCTCGAATCCACACACAAACACACATTACACGGATTTTATTTCACCGATTATCACCCCGGGAGACAAGAAACGCCAGAGGAGCTGCGGTCTCGAAACAGAACTATTTTTCTAGTTACTACACATGTAGAAATATGGATTTTGCGGATTGAGCATTACTGATTTTATAAAACGCGATAGAATGAATATACACGGAGTTACCGTGTTTCCTAACGAAGTTATATATGGGTTACGTCGGTCGAGCAATATATCAGTGTTGCTTCTTTGTTTTTGTAAAATAGAGACAATAAAAGATATTACAAAAAAGAAAAACATAAGAAGAACACAGAGGAATGAACACGAAAGTGTAAACTGGAAGAAGAATAGAGAAAGAGGAATAATACTTCGAGGAGAACGATCGCACGATCAACTTGATCATTCTGTTCTGTGTTGATTTTGTTGAGTGTAAACAAAAGCGTGCTGTGAAACTTGAGGAAGTAAAAGTGAAAGCGCTTCTAAAGTTTTTAGATAAATGGAATTTCTTTAGGGAACAAATGTTTCCACTGTGATTCAGTATTCGAAAGATTTGTAATTGTGTTTTTTTTTTCATTTGTATTAAAATTAATATTTTGTAGAAGTATATGAATTCGGAGTTAGTGTGATAACGTAATTGAACTTTTGGACTGTGTGAAGTGTAATTTATGTTAAAAGAAAGAAACAAAAGACGAAGTTTATGTCTAAAAGCTTTTTACAGCGTCATTCGCGAGCACGAGTTTCAAGGACACACAAATGAATATAGTTGTTAAAATAATTTTCTGCCATGCCTTCAATTATCTGATATTGATGTTATTTGATTGCTTGGCATTAAATGATATCACTTGCGCTACAAATTGTTGAAAAGATCACTTGTTTTTGTTATTGGTCCCTTATTGCCACATTCAAATTTTTTACTTCAATATTTAATACAAATAATTCTTTCATCTTTATTTTTATTCTTCTAATGAAACAATCATAACTTGTCAAGTATGAGTCAGTTAAGCAATTTTCTTTTAAATTATTTTATGTAAAAATTATTATAGAATTTTTTCAATTAATTGCAACAAAAGTTGCAAACTGCCGGTTATTAGAAATCATACTACACACATTTTGAAACTTGTTAGTAAATAGAACAGCTCTTTCAAAGTCAATTGAAAATAATGTTTCACATGTGTTTGAGTCGTTCGACTTTGTGTTCAGTAGGAAACTTAACTTATGATGAACGGGATGGATACATTGA
Source organism: Tetrapedia diversipes (assembly GCA_033822845.1). Lineage (NCBI taxonomy): Eukaryota > Metazoa > Arthropoda > Insecta > Hymenoptera > Apidae > Tetrapedia > Tetrapedia diversipes. The sequence continues at coordinate 181,315 of JAOPTO010000551.1, read as the reverse complement.
ACAGTATCAGTTCTTTCGATTCAACATTCGATTGTGAGTAATGTTTCTAAATAATCAGTCGTTTATACGTATTATTTCAAATTATATTCATTCCAAATTCATATTTTATTTATAGTACGTGTACACAACATTTAATATAATTATAAAAATTATACCGATCAATTTCAGTTTTAAAAATAGAAATTAATAAAATATTTTTAAGTAAAAGGAGGTATTTTCCAAGTTATTAATACATAAAGTTATTATAATAAACCTAAAATTATAGTGCCTTCGTATAAACAGTGAAACTATATTCTTTTGTTTAGGTGAAGAATCACATTCGGGAATAAATTTAAATAATGCATTCCTTATGTCAACTGATGAAGAAATTTTATCATATTCTGATAATGAAATTTTTTACGACACGTACGAAACTTTCTCTCCATTAAGAAATAATGAAACAGAAACTGACATGTCAATTGAAAACAATAGAGACCGAAGTAGTGATTTTTCAGATCTATTTGAATATACCGATAGTACAAGTTTGTTTTCCTTACCTTACACGAACAATTATTTTAACCATGAGAATAATAAAAATACTATTGATTCGATGAAAAACAAAAATAATTTGCAAAATGAGAAAAGTATAAATATAGAAGAAGATGAAACAAAACGTATTCCATTAAAGGTATTATTAAAGCGTATGTTTGATGAAATTCTAGGAAAACATACTAAATCTACAATAAACTTAAATACAGTTCACTCCAATGAAAGTTCAACCAGTAAATCATCATTAAACAGCAATTTGTTAATAAATAAATTGAATAACACATTTGAAATAAATAATAATGATCCACTGGATCAAATGCAGAAACCTATTGATATAGTTATAACACCAGTTGAAAATACACAAAATTCTGATCAAGTGAATATTTCATTTCCTCATAATAGATCAATTCCTTTCTGCAATGGATCTTTTCCTAAGAAATTAGTTACTATATTAGAAAATTCCAATGAAAGTTCAAGTAATTCACATCTACAAAACTCTTCCGACTGGTCTGGAAGATGTATAGGCAAGTTAAACTTCCCTTACAAAAAATTAGAAAAAAGATATTACGTGGATGATAAAATATTTACTACCAGTGATATAAATAACAGTGAAACTAGTACATCCTCGAGTATATCTACTGATATTAGCATACTGAATATGGAAATTTTTCAGAAGGCAAATAATTTATAATAGCAGTATGTTATAAACATAGAATTTTAATTTTTATGGTTTCCTGTTTCGTGAGAAATATGTAATAAAAGGTTTACAATTTCAAAGGAAGATGCAAAAAGAAGAAATTATTGTTTGCTGATGGTATTAAAGGTTTGTAACATCTATTGTAGATTTTATACTTTTAATATTATTTGTATGAAATAATTTTTTTTTTTTTATGAAAAAGGGATTAAAATAGTGAAGAAACACCAATAAATATTAAGATAAATAATTTAAAAGTACTACAAAACACAAGATTTATAGCAGAACAAATAAGAAAGTTCTATGGGAAATTTATTTACTATCAAAAAGTGATTCAAATTGTATTGTATCACTTAAAAAATCAATTCAATAGTTTAAAAATCTCTTAGAAATATTATATATAATAACTAAGTAACTAAATTTAATATTTAGATTTAAAATATAAAAGAAATAGAATAATAAAATATTTTATTAATGTCTTTCTTCTTAGAGGATTTCTATTAAAAGGTCTATGATATTTATAACTCCCACAACCCCAGATTACTCAATAAATGAATTTTGAAAACATTTTTAGTATTACTTTAATACAATATTGTTCTAAATTATTTTGAAACAAATAATAAATATTGTAAAAATAAACAAACTTCAAATAATTTTTACATAATTTAATGATATCTATTTAAGATATATTCCTAATATATTAACTTTAAATATAACTCATTAGAATGGTGATATAATACCCATTATTTCCATTACTGCTAAATCAAAAGACCTGAAAAAACAAATATAAATTTCATCACATTAATATTCCATATACACATTGAAGAATTTTTAATAGCAAAAAATAAACTTACTTGGAATTTAGTTGATCACCTGGAATGTAAAATGGATTACATACAGCATTAGAATAAGCAGCATGTAATTTTTTAAAAATCTGAAAACAAATATAAATTTTACTGTGTTAATAAATATAATTTTGTCAAATGATTTTTAAGAGATTTACCACTTTTACGTCATTATCTCTAACAAATATATTTAATGAATGCAATACAATGATGAATTTGATTTTTGTATTTGTAGCATATCCATATCTGAAATAAAAGATGAAGTAATTTTTTCATGTAAATGTTTTAAAGAACATGATTGTTTTTGATACTATTGTATATATACACACACACACATACATTTTATATTCTTCAGTAGCATATAATAAACCTAAATACAGGTCTCGTATATCAATCGCAGTTTTATTCCCAACGTTCAATTTTTCTTCTATAATATCTATTGATGTATGAACCTTGCAATGAAATTGCAATGCTGTTGATTCATCTGCACATCTAATGTATTTTGGAGAATTCTATACAAAAATTTTAAATATAAATATTAAATATTATAACCATGCTATTTATTATTTATCATTATTTTTTACTTTACTAAATTTTTAAGCTATTATTATTACCATAACCTTAAAGTGCTTCTACAAGTCTACTTACATCTTTTCCAATTACAGCTACGCAAACTGCCATATTTATGAACTTCATAAATTTATAACATTATAATCCATAACAAAATCATTAATAGTTAATATTTAAAATATAGACTTGTTAAAAAACTATAGTACATGTAAATAATGTTTGAATTTCATTCCAAATAGGTTATGATGACATTTCTGACAACCATTTTGATAGGGTGACCAAGGAATTTTAACACGTAATGTGGTTATAAAGATAAATTTATTACAGAATTAATAATTACACAAATACATTCCAACGAAAATTACCTTGTTGTATAATAATAATTTTATATATATATATTTGATTAAAACATTTATATTTTATTTTAAACAAGATATTTAATTATTCAAAATTAAATATAAAATAAATTTTGATGAAATAAGTAAATAATAAATCATATACCTACATTTAAGGATATAACTAAATAAACTTATTCTAATGTCAAGGATTTTCATAATATCTTCTTTTTAACGTTCTGTACTTGCGTAACATATACAATGCTTCCAGTTCTTTAATGACAAAATTACCATGTGCTAACATTTTATCAATTTTTTTAGAATCACATTCTTTTTTATTTTTGTCAAAAGCCTTTCTTACACTTTTTCTGAAAAATTCATAACCTTCTGGATAATCTCGACCCATGTATAAAAGCTGAAAGCATTAATTAGTAATAAGATTTATATTAACAATAATAAATTAAATATATAGCATACTTATTTAGTCGCATATTATGTAGTATACGGTTATTAAATTATTTTAGAAGAACATATTCAAGTTGCTAATAAATAAAATTCAAATGTTTTATACCGTCTTGTACAGCTGAATAACTTTACTTCGTTGAGACATTGAGAGAAATAATGTTATCATCAATCAATAAACTTGTAACTTAATATAACACGTAATATTAATGTACAATATTTAAAAACTATATTAAATGTATATACAATACATTTTGTTGCCAACATAACATTGTCGCTATATATACATATTTATACTTTCTATTATTGTTCCATGATTTACATAAAACGATATTGTGTGTAGTAATACATTTTAACGAAGAGCTTCTTATCTTAGATTTCTGCCAATCTTGCAAAGTGCGACGCATATTAATTCAACTAATCATATAACAAATCGTTGTTTTATTCGAATAGATTAAAATGTATTTAATAGCCGTTTTTATCTTAATTATTTCGTATTTTAAATATAAAAAATAAATACATAATTTTTTACATTTGTTTAATACGCCTGGTTAATTTTATTTCATTAAATTTCATTTCATCAATATAAAGAATCATTATTTACGAGAGCTATTAAAAATGTTTCAATCATGCAAACCAAATTAAATCCTCCAATTTCAAATTATTATGAATTGCCTTAAGACATTTTCTAGTTTAGTAATATTCGAAACTATGTAGGAACTACTTTTCATTGTAGTTTTTTAAAGTTATATCATATATTTTAAAAGCATACTTTTAAACATCTGTTTTAAAAGTTCATTTGCCGATTAAAACATATCGTGATATAATTTGAGGTTGCAAAATTATGGCTCTTTAAGCTTCTTCTAATAATAATTTACAGATTATAGTACTGACTCATTCTACATGTAATTTAAGCAGAGTGACAAACTCAAACGATGAAATTTTGCACGCTTGCAATACTTAATAATAAAGTATATTTATTCGAATAGAGTAATCGTACAAAATTTCAATTTTAAATAACCGAGGAAGTGATTTAAGTTTTACATTTTGTGATATTATTTTACTCTTATTCATTACAACAAATATCACAAAAATGTAAAATATAGAAGCAAATATGTTTCATGACCGGAAGACATTGTTTTAATTAAGATCTGATATGATTTGCTTTTAAGTGTTTCAGTCTGGATGTCTATTTATCTGATTACAAAAAGATCATTGTTCATTACGAGAGGCATTGAAGATATTTACGTAACAAAGTGATAATAAAATAATTTTTAATTAGTAATGTATGGTTATAATTTTTTGGTGATTTAAACCCTATATCAATATCTTCCTTTTAAAATAAGGGTACGCGTTGAATCACTTTGAATTTTGTTTCAAACCAAATATACGATTAAAGTTTAAGAAGTTCCTGTTTAAATAAAGCGCTATCTTATAGGTCATATATTTATCAAACGATTAATAAATCTTTTGTTCTGAAGATGTATACTCATAACAAATCAAAAAACATCGCACCCTATCCCGTTTCTACTGGCGGTAGGATTATTATCGGTTTCCAATCGTATATATAAGTTCGACAGATCGTGAATAATACTATAGTTTCGTCGGGTTGAATTTGTATTTACATCCGACGACTTTAACTTAATCTCAATGTAAGAAACATTGCTCACATAAATTATTTTATTATTAGTAGTAGCATTTGTTAATACTCGATATTTCAACTGATTTAGAACAGTTGAAGTATTTATTGTGCAAGTGAACAACTTATCGTAAGTAAAATATGAATAATTGAATTTTTTTCTTGTATATATTTTTCCGAATTATCAGTAATATTCATTTTTCAGTTATTCCAACTTTGTAATAAACACACAAATGTTTAAAATAAAATATCACATGTTTAGATGTTAAATACTTATAAAGTAACTAAAAGTAAAATACTATTATTATTTGTAACAAAATGTATCATTCTTTTTAATCGAATTTTCATTATTTTATTTTATGAGTTATAGTTGTTAACATTTATGATTACTGTTTTAGATAATTCTTAGTGTAAGTTGTGCTAAAATTGTTTTAAGATAAGTAGTGATTGATTGTTTGATAATATTTTTTAAGATAATATAACCCAGTGAAATTAAATTGTTATCCTACTAACAATGCTTTAATCAGTAACTTAAATATTAACTAAGGACACAATGTTATCAAAGTTGTCTATTATAAATATTTAATCTAATGGACAATATCCTCATTATTTGTGTTTTAGAATCGTAAAAATGTACATTTTTACAAGCTCATTTGCGCTGATAGTGCTAGGTAAGATAATACTTAATATTTTTTTTATCTACATTTTATGACCAAAATATATTGACAAATATTTATTAAATTTTTTGTTAGGTATTTCTTGTATTAATGCTGTAGAGTCTCCAACATTTGGCAATACTTATACAGTAAGAGGAACATTATATATCCCATATGCTGAAATCAGAGAACCATTTTATGCATGGTATGATGGCAAAAGTGGATCTAGTAGAATTGACTACTATGGAGGTAAGTCAAAAATCAGTTAATATGGATTTAAATATTTCTAAGTGGACAATCAAATTGAATTTGATTCAATTAGGAATGGTGAAGACTTTCCAATTATCCCATAAAGGATCTTATGGAAGAAGCATAAAAATTGCTCCAATAACTACAGAATCTGTTACTAATGAAGAAACATGTCTTGAAATAAATGGTACTAAAGAATTAAAAATTCAGCCTCAAACTATCATTCCAGACACAACTGGAATGGAGGTAAAATATTTTTTATTTTTTTTCACACTTATTTAAATTCAATTATTATCATAAAATTTTGTACTAAATTTTATTCAGTGTATTGGAGAAGAAATTGTTAATGGATTGTTATGTGAAAAATGGAGGCTAGATCAAGAGATTGATGGAAAATTGAATAAGTATAGTCTCTGGATAAGATATAAGGTACATAATTACGTTTTATTGATTTTACATAATTTTATTAAATGTTATACATTAAATTATTGTAACACTAATTATAGAAATCCTCAAAAATACCTGGTTTGAAAGAACCAATTCCTGTAAAATATGAAATGAGAGGATTCAACACTCTTCTGGGTTCTCATTATGATCATTATTATTTAGATTATGATTGGTTCTCTTCTGAGACACCTAGTTCAGAAGTGTTTGAAATTACAAGTAAGAGAACTCTAATTTACTAACGTAAATTTTATTGGAATGTGTTTTAATTATATGTGTATCATCCACAGATATGACATGTGTTAGTTTTCCTGGACCTGGGGATAAACATATATATACATTTAATCCAATTCGAGAATTCATTCACAATTATGACGCGCATGTAGACAATGCATTTGAAGATTTCAAAAAAACTCACAATAAGGAATATGTAGATGATATAGATCATCTGACGCGTAAAGAAGTATTCAGGCAAAATTTAAGGTGTGAATTATTATATTTACACACTTTTATATAATCAGTGACTAATTTGAAATATTTATAGATTTATCCACTCGACTAACCGAGCTAATAAAGGTTATCAATTGGATATTAATCATTTGGTAGATCGTACTGAATTGGAATTAAAGGCTCTACGCGGTAAACAATATACCAAAGGTTTTAATGGAGGTCAACCTTTTCCTTATAATGCTGAACAAGAAGTAACCAAAATTCCGAGCACCTTAGATTGGAGACTCTTTGGTGCTGTTACTCCTGTTAAGGGTTTGTATGCCATTTTCTTAAACAATTATAAAAAGTACAATATAAGATCAGTTTTTTCAATAAAACAGATCAATCCGTCTGTGGATCCTGCTGGAGTTTTGGTACCACTGGAGCTGTCGAAGGCGCGTACTATATGAAATATGGTAAATTAGTGCGTTTATCTCAACAGGTAAGAAGTGGTGACATTTAATTACACAAATATTATGAATAAAAAGTATTTTATTTCGATATTTCATAATTATAGGCACTTATCGATTGCTCATGGGGCTTTGGAAACAATGGTTGTGATGGTGGCGAAGATTTCCGATCATACCAGTGGATTATGAAACATGGTGGTTTACCCACTGAAGATGATTATGGTGGTTATCTCGGTCAAGTGAGTCAGTTTTAAATTACGATTATTTTCTAAATAGTGTCTATATGATTGTGTGAAATTTATGACGACGTTTATCTCGTTAATGACATTCTGTGCTCAACATGCTGAAAATAGATTTCGAAAACGTTTTTATTCATCTCTTGTTTAGGATGGTTATTGTCATGTAAATAATATTACAATGACAGCTAAAATTACCGGTTTTGTAAATGTTACGTCGGGTGATGCTAATGCTCTGAAAGTTGCCATTGCAAACCATGGTCCAGTTTCGGTTGCGATCGACGCATCGCATAAAACATTTTCATTTTATTCTCATGGTGTATATTATGATTCAGCATGTGGTAAGTAAATTGTAAAATATTTTATAATTAAGAGTTGATTATAAAATGTTTTGTTTTTTAAATAAATTTTCATTTGTAGGTAATACAGAAAATTCGCTAGATCATGCAGTTTTAGCTGTCGGTTATGGCAAATTGAATGGAAAAGACTATTGGTTGGTAAAAAATTCATGGTCGAATTACTGGGGTAATGATGGTTACATCCTCATGTCTCAAGAAAATAATAACTGCGGTGTATTAACCGCTCCCACATACGTTACTATGTAATAACAAGATACTACATTTTTATGTTTTTAATACAATACGTGAAAAAAAGAAAATTTTGAAAATTAAAGATATAGGTATATATTTTTTTGAAGCAAAAAGTAATAAAATACTTAACCACTATACTTTATAGTTATTCATAAAACTGTACTGTAAATATAAAAAAATAAATCGTTGAAACTGTATTATGTGTTAAATAAATAATATGTTATTTTATAGCGTATAAAAATTAGCAATGTGTAAACATAAACAAAATAATATTTATTGAAAGTTTCTAATATTTAAAAGCAGTATTATAATTTATATTGTCTTTGTTAGTATTTCTAAAAAAACATTTGTATAACAAAGGATGCACATATCTGCAAATTTTTGACTAAAACTTCATACAATGGAAAAACAAATTACACAGTAATCATAACTCCCTCAAATTGACAGAGTAATGTTATTTAGTCGGTATAAAAATCATAAACGCACATAACAGCTATAGAAGTAAATGGTGCCATGTTTTTATCTTAACAAAAGTAGGTGTTACCATACACGAAAAGATTTATAACATCGATATTAAATCACCGTTTGCTATGTTGGAAAGCCTGACACTGGAATTATCATAACAATTACTTATAAAAATACATACAATCTTAGTAGGCACAGGTTGTGTAATACAATTTTTTAAACCGCTTTAAAATTATATAGATAGCGAAATAGCTATATCACTGTGCGTTTAATGTAATATAAATAAAGGAAATGTTACATAAATCAAAATGGAAGTATTTAGAGCAAAAACATGTATAACTAATAATTTTTCGATCATACGTAAATTTTTATATAATAATAATATTACACATTTTCAATAGTTCTCAATCTATTTCAATATGTAGATCATTTATCATGATTTGTTCAGCGTAATACAAAGTTGATATAAAATAAAAATACATTTATCTAAAAAAATTGATCTTTGAACAATATATATGGTATATAACAAATTAAACGTTTCTTATTAATATGTGTTTTTATAAAGTTAAATATATTCAATAACTTCTATAGTTTGAAATGATTTTCATATTTTATGGTCTAAATGCAATGAATTGTTTATAATATTCTGTCCGACTAAATTTCATACTGCACAATACATTAAAGAATAGCTTTATTTAAAAATTCATTTTTGCATTTAGCATTATGTTTTCAATCGTAACTTGTGCAATTTTTGTGCTATCGATATTAAATCATCGATTATATCATATATAATACCTTGCATTTTACACGATCTTTTAATTTTAAGAATAAACTTTCAATTGCTATGTTATAAATAGAAGTAACACTACTCTTAAAAGTTAAATTGATAAAAATAACTGACATGATTCTGTATGATGAAGTAATGTAAATTAATTTGAATACTTTTTTAAAGTTGATTTGCACAAAATATTTTTACGTCTGATTATTCTTATTTCGGCAACTGCTGCTTTCATTAATATACGATACATTTCAAAAAGATATAAATTGATTTTACAGTTATTCAACGACATTAACTTTGGTTATCATTCGCTATTCTTATCTCTCCATTTCATCAATAAAAATTTCATCTACACAACCTAATCTTGTACATTTCGAAAATATTATTTATGCGTTCCTGGTATTAAAGTAAAAAACTTCAATGACATTCGTGATCTATAAATACTTTTGATTAATAATAATAATTCGAAATGGATTTCAAATAAGCTTCTAAACCACATCATGATATGGACGATTTAAAAACATAGGTACCTAAGTATCCTTAACAGTATACAATATATACGAAGAAATAAATGTTAAAAAATGTATGATATTTCAGTCAAATACTTTTATATAATGTAAATAATAAAAACGTGACTATATCTTTCACAAACTACTATATCAAAAGGTATCCGTTTGACCATGCTTTATTACATTTACTGGGATCGTACTATAATTAAATAATTGGATTAAAGTGTATCACAATATTCATATAAAATTTCCGTAAGGTTTCGAAATATACGTCGATCAAAATATTATAATTAACGAATGTTATGCATAACATTATTTCGCCTGCAGATCTAATCTTTTTTTCCGACCATTTAAGTTTTTATACGTACATTTGTAAAGCAAAATACGCAATACGTTTTTAAGTACTTGAGAGATATTTATCCAACAACCTAATTTTTACATATGGTCGAAACTGCGCAGGAGTTAATTAAAAATACTCGTATTATATAACTCTTTAATTTTCGTTTCTTTTTTCATGTTACTTTCGTTTACTTTCATTGTATATCACTTGTGGACCCTGCTCCGATCGCATTTGATGATCGACAAATAACCATGATCTATAACCGTATATGGCGATCTCAGAGGAACAGCCGATCTTCAATTTACGTATTACAATTAATACATAATAGGAATGTTTAAATGGTTCACTCGATAAAAGCGTTTTTTTTTTTCACTTTCATTATCGACAGTAAAGAATATAGAAATATCTTGTATAAGTGTCCATATAATGTTTCTAAGACTTTCCTTCTTTAGAACATACTTTCTTAAATTGTCTTTTTCCCTTTAATCCTACATCCTTTGCAAATGTATCCTGTTTAAAGGAATCCCATTTCTAAGGCGTTGTATAACGACTGCGTGTCCGAGTGACTGTTTATTCTCCAAAATGGGAAATTATGGGCACGTGCTGCGGTTTCTTCATCGGAATCATCACCTATCACCACGTATGTGCATCTACGGCCAAATCGTGCAACTACTCTTCCGAAACAGCTTTCTTTTCCTAAAAATTAATATAATAATTTAACAAACGTATATTGCTTTTAATGTATAAACTTACATATGTGAATTCTTTTATAAAACTTACCAATTTTTGAAGCAGAATATATATTTTCAATTGGGAATATTCCACCGATTCCAAAGAGTAGCACTTTTGACAGGGCCGGCACTAATTGTGTAGTAGTGACGAGAATGTTAATACAATCACTTCTTTTATTTATGAGACTTAAACATTTCACAGCGGACGTTAACCAGTTGTCGGTTAATACTTCAATCTCTGAACGTAGCTGCAACCACTGTTCTTGTTTAGCAGCGCCCAATAAACCACCAACGTTGTTTCGATAATTATTATAAATTTCTTTAATTTTTCGATAACGGAAGGCCAATTTTCGCATCCAATCAACACCACCCCTAACACCGGAAGCCAAACATATACCATTGTTTGCAGACGCACATTGAAAGCCATCGTTAGCAAAATTGTAAGAAGACAAATCCTGCCCGTTATCGTCTGATGATACATCATCGATGTGCACTTGGTCACAGTCCTACGGGTTAAAGTAAGAAAAGTTATTCCACATATAAAACATTATACATTTGTTAAAATTAATATTGTTTAATACATTATCAAGTACTATATACTGTTGAAATTAATAGATTTAGGAAAAATGCTGGGTATTATGTAGAGCAGAATTTTAAGAAAAATTTACCTCGACATCGTTAAAAAAGAAGTGAGTATCGGCCAAATTGAATATCATCTCCTCCATTCTGTATGCCACTTGGGCGAGAAGGGCGGGATCCTTACGGTGCTTCGTTGCAAATTGTCCAGTGAGCAACGAGTGAAATACAACTATGGTTTCATCCAGGTCCCAGATGAATATCCGGTCAGGACCGGCTTCTGTCGTGTCCGCAGAACCTATACTGTTTCCACTTCCGCTCTGGCGCCTTCCGCGTCTGCAGGGTTTCGCCGTCGCCCCTGAAACACGTTCATTGAACGTTATCTCGCAAACCCCTTCCTAATGAGATACGCTATAAATACTCATGCTTCTTAGAGGGAAGAAAATAGAGAACAAATTAAGAAAGAACAATGAACTAGATCGTTTTTTTTTTTTGGTGGACATTTTTCAGATAAGAATCAAAATGCAGGAAATAAAAAGCATAAGCAAATAATTTGAATAATAAAAATCATATTTAACTACGACTTTTTGGTTCATGTTTATACTGCTGAATTCTTTACCACGCTATTGATATATGTATAGTAAACATAAGTGATGTCACGCGACCGCCCACGTGAACAGCGAACACGTCACTACAATCGAATCAAAAGAAACATTTCCTTGAATATTTATGTTTATAACTTAGTGTCATTTCAATATCACATTGTCATTAATTTATTAGATAATTAACATTGTTCAACACTGCTTCATATTAATAGAACTTACGAAAGTTTAAACACTTATACAGAATAATTGAATAATAGCATTTGAAAATTTCAGAGGTACGTTAATATCCTAGAGTTGAAAAAAAAAAGATTTTAATATCTATAAACTCGTATTTGATTGTTGATATCTTATTATGTTAAATAATAATCTATAAATTTATAATACCACAAATTTCGTTAGGTAATACGAGAATAATCAAGACAATAATTCAAAAAAAAAAAACGTGGTTTTTTAATTATTAAAATCTCTTTTTTTAATTATAACATGTAGAATATATTTATAGATATTCAGGTATCAATTTGTACACGATATTTTCATGTTTTTTAACAATTAATTTAATATTTTGCTATTTTCTGTTTGAATAGGTCTTCAGCCAGTGTTCGAACACATTCAAGAAGAATGTATATCAACGCAAAAAATGGAGATATAAAATCACACGTACGAATCGTGTTACCTTCGATGTTTGCGGTTTCTCGTGCGGTAAGATCGCTGGCATCGTGAGTTGTTGCGTCCAACGTGAGCGCAGACTTTGTCGAATCTTTTTACAAAGAAGGAAATCGTTACTGACAAATCATAATTGCAAATAAATCACAACTGCTAGAATAGCGTACACGGAAAACCTTGTTATCAAAAAAAAAGCGAACAGAAATATTGAACAACAAAATTCTTGATATTTCCAGAGCTTAAGAAGAAGCAAGATGTAAAAACGAAATTTGCTAATTTTCACAAGCAACATCAAAATTGTACAACTTCTTTATATTATCACATTATACTTTAACAAAACTGTACAAATATTATTATGATACTTCCTGAGTATTATTACATTTTTGTTACATACATTTTAAAAAAGGAAACTCATGTATTTAGTAAAGAAGATAATTATTCTATTGCTAACGACTGTATGATGCAACACGAACACGAGATCCAATAATTCTCATGCAAGTAAACAGGCCACATTCAGTACTAATCCCGCCTTCATTGTTGCAATTAAAATTCGTTCCAGAAAAAAAAAGAAGGAAAAAGTTGATTATCCGAAAGAAAAAAAATGTTACCAGCGAAATTTAAATTTCCAATGTTAAACGAGGCGGGTGTCGCATGGTAACCGTGCATAGGGTAATATCCGTATTGTACTGGTACCCTGTCGTTTCCGTATAAACTGCTACTGTAAGCACTGTAATCTAGCTTCTGAAAAATCAAAGAAAAGAGCGGAATAGTAACGGAAGGTGATAAGAAAACAATGATAACCACTAACATTTGAATACCTGAGAAGTAGGCGATATATTTTGAGCTACATTAGGAAAATTCGTGGTGCCGCTGTTGTAAGTGGCGTAGGACGAATATTGAGTCATGGAACTTGGTGTTGTGTACGAGGTGAGGTAAGAACTTTGTAGGCCTGAGGTGTTCTTCCCAGCTGTGGTTGATCCATAGGGTGGCGAGTTGTACAAACTATAAAATATGAAACTTGTTCTTGATGATATGAATCACAATAACGTGATAAAGTAAAAAATTGGAAAAAGTTAATTAAGTATAAAGGTAAGAAAATTTTATAATGAATGTAGAAGAAATGCAAAGTTTTACTGATCACTTTTTCCACGCGTATGACTTTTGTTAACAAAAAGAGAAAAACATTCTTTGCTTAGAATTTTTTTTTTTTATTATAACAATGAGTTCCACAGAAGCTCGACCTAATTTAACAACTGAAAAAATGTATCTAGCAAAACCTGAGATCAGTTTAAACTATGTAAAAAAAATAAAGTAGGTGATCTATGTTATTTTATTCTTTGTTGATCACTCATTTGTGTATTTTTCTTTTTTTATAGAAAAATAAATTAAACATATTTATCAAAAGGTAAGAAGTACTTAGTCTAAGTACAGATCTGCTTTACCCACTAAATATGATAACATATACTTTGCTCTAATGTTGTGAACCTTTTTTACACATTTAAATCTTCCATAAATCCATGGACATTCCCAGCCTATTTATTGCAAATGAAAAATGGATCTTTAAGAACAGTTAACAATATGCTAAGCAAACATGTAGATACAATACTAAATTTGATGTTGACTAAGGTAAGGTTCAGGTAAAATTGGAGAAAAAGAATGAATGGTGCTTGTTCGAGCATGAAAAATATACGTGCCTGTTATAATATTGATTGGCTCCGTACAATGAACTGTAGTCCGCCTTTTCCATGGAATCCGGATATTCTTGCTCCTTTTCCTCGGCATTCTCGTCGATATACAATTCCCCGCTGGGCACACTGTCGCTCTCGGGGCAATCTTGCACCTCGTTCTTGACTTCCGTCTCTGCCAGTATAAGCAAAACGATTCACGTTCACATGCTTTTAGTTACAACTCTTTTAGCGTTACAACGTTGTCACTTATAACAAAGAGATAAATTTATTATATTTAAAAATTTGTGGATCCTCTAAAATTTTTTACTGCTCTTGAAGGGATAGTGAAGTCTTACAATAGGATATACGATCACTATTATTTTTTACATTTCATTTAAATAAATGAAACTTTACCATTAACAGTTTTAATATTAAAGACATTCAAAGTAAAATCTCTGCATGGTCCAAATATAGATAGGTATTATAAATCGTGTTCACGTGACTTCATTTAGACAGTAGAAGATTAATTTCATTCCAAAACACAACTAGTATTTAACACTAGATTTACTAGTGCATCTATCTCTAATATATATGTACTAAGAAATATTAGAAATATAGTATATATTATACAGAATTTGAAACTTCAGAGCTGAGAGAAAAATAGATTAGGGTATATTCGTATTAATCCATCAATAAAAGTCAATAACAATTATTACGAATAACAGTAATTGTTTCTGCAAATTTTAAACTTAGTGTTAATTAATTTTCCGAACAATTAACCGTAACCCATTATAACAGCTACACCTGCTGGTTTTTACGGTACCTGGTTTCTTTGGTGAAAAAAAAAAAAAGTCCGAGTGCGTTTCAGCCACAGGGTTTCCCGTTTTAATTCAATCGAGCAACGGTTCGCGCGGAAGCGGGAGATACAGACGAAAGGAAACCCTTTCGAAGCGTTGAATTTAAACTGTTTTATTGGTGGTTCGGTTTCTGTTATCATTACTGGCGGTGAGCTGCCTTAAAACAGGCGAGCTTCGCCATTGTTTTTCTCCAAAGACTCCCTCCCCATAAACAGCGATCGTATGTTGTGTCCACTGATGAGGTCAAAAAAGGACAAACGAAGAAAGAAACAGCAATCTGATTGTAAACGGACCTTTAAAAGGGTACTGTTCTTTCAATTTATCGTCAAACGTACGTTTTTCAAAGTAACAAATTAGAAACTCGTAAACTCTTTTATCATTTTAATATGATATCACAACTCTATCAGTTTAATGTTAATAATAAAATCCATTTCATTATTAATTAAGGGATATTTAAAATTTCAATGTTTAAATTACATTTTCTTCCCTTATTAAATGTAATTTTCATTTACAAAACATATGTTTATTTTACGATAACTTGTTAACAGTATAATAAAGTTATACGAAAAATATATAAATTAATGACATAGACTGTTATAATAGAAAAATTATTGCTGGTAATGGCCATAATAACTGGCGAATGCTATGTGACTTGTGGAAGGTGACGGTCCCAAACAATTCGTGTAAATAAAGACACTATCAATTTCTAGGAAAGGCTCGTTCGCTGTTCTGACTTCAAATTGTAAACATCGTGAAATCGACACCGATAGTTCTAAAACATGGAGAGCGAGGTCAAAGGAGGATCAACCATAACAATTCGGCTGGATAGTGACCTCTCTTTTCTAAGAGATAAAGAAAGAGAAAGAGAAAGAGAAAGGAAAAGGGAAAGAGAAAGAGATAGAGAAACTTCTGTAAAATTTAAAACTTCTGAAGTATTATCCTCAGCTTCTTTACCAGTTCTTACGTTTATTTTGAAAGTTAAATAATAGACCTGAAACGGAGGAGCTTTATTTACCATTGTTTGCGGCACGAGGATGCTGTACCGAGGCCTCTGTCGATGAAGACACGTTGCCAGCATTGTCTAAAACGCCTGCTGGTTTTGTCGGATCATTGTCTTCGGTTAACATATCACACTGCCTGAAAAACGGAACAATTATAACTTAAATTAAAGTGCTTTAGAACGTTAAATTATAGAACGAAGAACTGTTGTCAGTTGCTTTAGTGAACGAAAGATATTTATAACCGAATATTGATCTATTAACAACTGTGTCCCATTTCATTATGTATCTCATTATGCAATTTTAATTATTAATACATAACGATGAATAGTAAAATTGCTATAAACAGAATTGCATTTCTCTGAATCAAATATATCATAATCATAACATGGCATCCGTCGCTACTTCACCATCTGAAAAATATTTATTCCTTTTCTGTGGAATCAAAACATCAAAATAGACTACACAAGTAATATTTTTCACAAAGAAATTATTTGTCCAACAAATAATTGAGGTCTGAATCGACTATAGTTCAGAATCTAAAATTTCCGTCGTAAACATTTTTCGAAATAATATAATATTTTTATACGTCCAAACATGTTTTTGTAATAGCCGCCATTATTAGGAAAATTGATTGTGATTTTTAAATAGATAAACTAACTTTATATTTTTCTGTAATTCTTTCATTGTTCAGAAATCAGCAAAACTTTCTAGACAACTCAATATGACAACCGAACAATAAACGCAAAAAATTCTGCGTACCAAAATTCACCACTTCTCAATTTACTAAAACATTTTATACCGTTGCATACGCTCATCATATATTTTCAATAGGAATTTTTTTCCCGTTTTTGCTTTTCTCTATCCACGCGAAAAATTGTCCGAAATCGGTATCCGAGTGACCACGCGATTCCCCTCCCGATTCCATCATGTTCCGGTTGACGAGAAAAGGGTAACCGTCCGCGGGCAACTTCATTATTGTCTGCCAATTGCGTGTCGAAGAGGTGGAGTGACCAGATGAGTAGGCGTACACCAGGAACCTTCCAGAGCAGCCAATGAAACCACCTCCTTTCACGAAGTTTTACATTATGTATTCTTTATGTTACCAAGTCTGCTATATCTGCCTGTGCTCCGCCCTTATCCACGTCTATATACTTGCTTCACGCTCGCTGCACTATACACTATGCGAAAAAGAGTCTCTCTTGCATAAGGGCGCTTTCACAACAGCGGTATCGTAACGATACACCGCGTTCGCGAGATTAAATTCCGATCTATTTTTTGGATACGCTCTCTACCTATTCCGTGTGCGTATTTCCCCTACTTTTTGATAGTCTGGAATTTATTTTGGAAAATTTTTTCGATTTCCCTGATGACTAAAATAAGAAATTATGAACGAGAATACAATACATCCATCAGTTCGGCTTATTCTGGAACATCTTTTATTCTTGGATATGGATAAAAGACAAGAAGTGGGATGTCTTTGTTGAGTATTTGCGTCGGAGTGGATCGAGTTTCTGAAGATTGAATGGATACCGAAGCTGTATCTTATAGTTATATTAGTCGACGGAAATATCAATTTTTTCGTTGAAATTAATTGAAAATTCAAATATAGAAATTTTAGTTCTGTTCCATTTTACTTCTTTTTTGTATAAATTTCAATTCGACTGTAACTGTTATAGATAGTTTGGTCAAAAGGTATAAAAATGTCATAAATAATGTAAAAGGTTTGTAATAATCCCGGTTAATAAGGAATAAGTTCTTAATGAAAAATTAACGAAAGCGATGTCTTAAATTAGAATCCATTTTGTGCTCAATTTAAATATCGGTAAAGTATCGAATGCCGATCCAGACTAAATTAATCTTTAACTTCGTTTTTCTATGATATTTAAACACACAAAAGGGCAATGTACTTTTATTTACCATCACTATTCATTAAGCGGAACAAGATTTCAAAATTGTTTACCGCTACTAAGTTCAACAAACTAACACATCTACAATTCTTTACGATTACTATACAAATGGCAGTCCAACACCTTTATAAATCAAAAAGTAAAACCAACTCTATCTAAATTCCATTCTTATTCTATAACTTACGTATCGTTAAGTTATAACTAAACTACTAAACAAAAGAGAGAAAAAAGAAACATGAATAGAAATAACAAAAATTCATCGAAATGATTGAAATTCGTGATTTTTCATCTAAATTTTGAACTTATAATTTTCTCTGAAAAGCATACGAATACTTTCATTTGCCTAACATTTTTTATTTTCTTTAATGCTTGTCATTTTAACTTCTTTGGTATACACAAATGAACTTTAATTGCCGGTAATTTTAGCATTAAATTTCAATACCTCAAACAAAACCGATCCTAAAGTGGAGCTAGTGATTAAATACGCGTTCTTCAACGTGGGGGCGGTAGCATCTTTCGCGGACGCGGGCAAATATTTTCCGTCGGATGTTTGTAATTGAATAAATCATTGTCAGTGGAACGATCGTTTCGAGAAAAGCACGGACAATCGAGTCACGGATACACGATCCCTTATGCCTGTGTATATAAATGTATGCGTGAACGAACGCGTGTATGTGTACGAAAGCAATTGTTCCCCCGTGACACGCATTGCGACGGCTGCAAGTTACGTCGCTCACTGGAACACGACGACAAATCAATTAGCGCGGCAGTCGTGTTTGAACAACAGACAGTGGACTCGCTCTCGATTTTTCTTTTCCAGAACAAACGTTGGAAGTTGGAAAAAAATAGCCGATTAATCGTTTGAAACAATGGACAGTGCTATGCGATATTAAACGATCACCGCGTACAACCGCCACATTTTTCCTTTTGTAACCGAACGATACCGAAAAGCGTGCAAAAGGAAAACGGCGGCAAACTGCACCCGAATTTACGGTTGAACCCAGTAACACGATGACCGGTGAAGTTGTTACTTTTAACTTGCACGGATCACTGTAATCATTTGTTTCTAGACCAGAGAGCTCGATTTTAGATTCGATGGGTTTCATTGGACATTTTATAGATTGATTTCTATGAGAAATTTATAAAACGAATGTTAACCATGAGAACTGATTGAGGTTATTTATAGTAAGTTTCCAGATGGTTAGTGTAGTTTAGACAAGAATAATTTCACATTTCATGCCAGTCACGCATTATTATTTGTTATTTCCAAAAGGCATGATGATTTTCTACGTCTCGAAAGACGAAAAACGTTCGCTCGCCAACTTATCTAAACAAAGCGTGCGCGCTTAAGTGTTTATCGCTGCTAAGTTGCTTGCTCCAATGCTGTCCGTCAGCCGTCAAAGAAACGCAACGGGTCGAAAGAAGGCAAAGAAAGAAAGAGTGAGAGAGAAAGAGAGAAGAATGCCTTGCTCGGAGGTTTCTGGTGTGCGACACTCACCCGTGTCCCACGGGCCGCGGTCAGCTTACATTTGAAAGGAGGAAAGAAGAAAAATAAGGAAGGGATGGTTACACTACTACGGGGCCAAGACAAAAGCTTCTCCTTCGTCCCGGAATGCTCTGGCTTTCCTCCGTCGCCTTCCTCTTCACCTAAAGACTAAATCATGGAAGTCGCACACTAGTCCTAAAACGTTTTGTTAGTCGTACAATTGCCAGGACTTACTGTCTTCATTTTTGTTGTTCTTCTTAGTATACCTAATAGGCGTTTTCATAGCACGAAAATTTCGCTCGAGTTTTCAGTACGAATTACTTAACGCTACACAGCGGTTGACCAATTAAAATACATTACCGGTAACGAGCCGAATGAGATGCATAAGTTACGCATGCTCAATTGATAATGACATTTACATGTGTGAATGTGACCATTAATGTGTTCGTGTATACGGTGTGTATACGGTGTGTGCAGAAGTACATCCGCGTAGCGTGCGTGACTTCAGCACATCTAATAATTTAAGGAATGTATATATACGTATGGAACCCAGTGAGGATACCATCGTGCTTCCCACGTGGTATATACTTGATCAACAAATTCGTCCGATTACCGCCTTATTTGTTTTGAACCTTACTTTCGACTCCTTGCGAAACAAACGCTCTCTTCCTTAATACAAAAGAATTGCGATATCATAGATAATGTTAATTATGATCTTAGTAATCCTTGTTTTCTGTTACGATTCATTATTCGATTAGATTTATTCTTGTTCATAACTTACGCAACACGAAATTATTCCAATTACCTGTCGCACGTGACATATTAAAATGCTTCTCAACTTTTAAAAGTATCACCTGTATAATTTAATATTGTATTACATTATAACTTTACTTCCTATTAAGATTGAACAGATATGTTCTTAAAATTTTAACAATATATTAAGTATTTTATAACAAAAAAACATCATCTTATGAAAAACTGGTTTACTCCAATGTGATTCTTAATTCACCATACAAGTTTCATTCTTTTGCAAGTTATAAGCCTTTTCATTGTATATTTATTTTAAGCGTGAATTGTGTATACTTCCGCTAAAAAAAAAGTAATAAGCTACGTGACAAGAGAATCGTTCATTCAAACCTTATTATCCGGTGTTCAGGCTGGGCCAACAGCAGGGGTGCTTCGTGGAGGATATTCGTGGATCAAGGAAGCTGTATTCGGTTCCCTCCGGATAGTAGCATCGTCATCCCTGTGCTCGTGTCGTGTGTACGTAAACGTGTGTATGTGGCGCACTTGACAGGGTTTAAACACACTTTACCTCTCACTTTTCTCGCACTTTCCACGACCACGAGAACATCATGACAACCAACAGACACACTATCACTGATTGTTCTTAATAGAACTTGAAAGAAACCAGTTCAATCAGTTCGTTCAATGGAAATAAGAAACACTCACCGAAACCGCTAACTACAAACGTCGTAACAGGTAAACTGAAAATGTTCCGTCGACTATCTCGCGAGAAAACATCTCTCAGATGGTTCTGTTCGTCTGTGTCGCGCGAAGGGTGAAACCATGAATGGGAAAGCCGGTACACGAACGAACGTTTCCAGCCGATAGATGAAGCGAACGGAAGAATAGTCGATCTCTTTTCGAGGTTACGTCGGCTTCGGTACGCGTTTTGTCTTTACTCCTGTGTCGCCAACACAGTCAACAGCTATATGTTTCCTTACGAAGGGGTATCGGCTCGGTGTGCGATATGCTGCAGCCTGTGGAGTTCTGAGCATGCGAAATGTCGCCTGCCACCCCCGCCCGGTGGTCACGTGGTTGGTCGGCTCGTTAGCTGTCCTTTTCCTTCGCACATCTCTTCTCTCTATTTTATCCTCCATCTTCGTCCTGCCGGTGGTACTCCTATTCGTCGTCTCGTTTCGATGGTCGGACGCGCACAGGTCGCTCGTTAATTAGAATGAGAGAGGTAAATGGTAGCTCGCCTGGCCACTCTCAAATGTTAGAGGAAGACAAAAAATGACAAAGAGCAATTCTGAACGCGAAACGGAGAGAAACATAACCGAGGGTTACCCCCTTATTCGAATAATTGTCACCTCCTGTCACCGTTCGTTTTTATGAATCGCTCTCGACTGACAGGCACCGTGCTGCTTTTTTTTCGGTCACGGCTCGAGAGAGGAGCCCGCCGTGGAATAGTAATTAAGGAGTTCTACGCAATACGATCTTGATAACCGCGAAGGAATGCTCAACGTAGGGGTTAACGAATTAACGACAAAACACGCGCGAACGAAGGTGGTCGCCTCGTTTCACGCACGGCCGAGATTTTAATCCGTGTGGAAGTCTCCACGCGCCGAAAATCGTCATATTGTCAACAATCAGTGATAACCTCTGTCGAGATGACGTTTCGTTACATTGTTCGAAGATGTTTCCTCTGTACACGCCATTATTCTTCGTTTAATGACTTTTTTCGAATCGGGACTGGTTTTTGAATTTGTGAGTTGGGAGATGTGGTGCTACAACGATGACCCACGTTGTCCTTTTACATCGTGTCCACTGCGTTTTTTCTCCTTTGTTTTATAATCGGAGATAGAGAATTCTTAACGGGAGGTCCAGGAGTCCTACGTCATACTCGCAGCCTTCTTGGAAGGAGAATGTTCTTGCCTCCTTTTTTTTTGCTTTCTTATCGATTATGGCGTGATAAAAGTGGCGCGAGATATTTATCCCACCTATCATTGAGCGCTAAAATAAGAATCATTGTCAAACGAAAAATGAAATAATGATGTTTAAATTTCACATTTTATAGCGTGTATAATTCGTATGAATTTTATGTTGTCAAAAAATTGTAGAAAAAATTATCTTCCAGATAAATAAAATTTTATGTTAATTCTCTTAACGCGTAGTGAATATTTTCATGGTGTAATGTAACAAGTAGCAAAAGCGTTCCCGGTGAGAAGCTAATATTTTTGAGTAATAACCACGCGAGACAAGGGTAGCAACCTAATTTCCTATCCGCCTGCACTTGTATCTGATGCGTGTTTTATACCAACTAAATGGATTCTCAAATTTCGTTGAAAGTTTATATAATGTTACCGAGAATTTTTTTTAAACTACCCTTTACACAACATTTCAATTTACAGCGTAGAAGATATTTTTTTCAAATATTTATGCTTTATATGCATGATGCTCCCTTTACTATTGACACTTAATAAATACTTTTTTTTTTAAATCATCTAAACATACGATTGTCTTTTTAAGTAACAAGTAATTGCATCACAATGAACGTTGAAGAAAGATCAAATCGTAATTGAAGAGATAAAAAAGAATGTGCCAGAACGCAGGACAGAAGAGAATGTGCAACGGTTGCTATGCTATCTTACTCTCATCCCTGATACGTTATATTTCTCCTGTCAAAGTGCACACGGTTGCGAATACGATTACGCGAAATCGTTTCCTTGTCGCGCTTATTCGCAAGAGGTCGCATCGGAACGTACGCGTAATGTATACCTGCGGACGATAAACAAAAGAACAACCGAAGCGCAGAAACGATCACGATCGAACGGTCTTCTTCGGAGAACAACAAAGAGAATTAGTAGTTTTACATAACAACGGATAAGCGAAGCAGGGTCGGATGAATATGCCTAAACTGATCTGTTTCACGGCAGGATAGATACCAGGAATCTTTCACAAATTTCAAGCAAATCAGAAATTCACTGTTTGCGAAGATCCTCGGAGAAAATTTGTTTTGTTCGTAATAAATGTTTGGTTATACGTCTGAATACTTTTCTTTGATTTGACGTTGTTAAACATTCATTTAGAATATTAAAGTGTTTCAATAGCTTAAAAATTTGTATTGACTTTTAACAATGATAAAATGTGTTTGACGTGTAATGATTATACAAATTGTTTACATACCTTTGTGTTTATTTTGCTATTTTACTATATGAAACTTTTTATCGTTTAATGACACTTTTAGGTAACTACAAAAATCCTGTATGATACGAGTAAAATAATTCTTGACGATGATCTGCTAATATGAAAAAAGAATATCGAATTAATAAGATAGGTTATTTCAACGAGTAAAGAAAGAATAGTAAACTAATCCACGGTTTATGCTCGTAAGGTAATAGCAGCGTCAAATGTACGTGTCGATAATGATCAAGTCTTGCAGCATCTCTGGAAAGAGAAATGAAAGAAAAAGGATGGGCTACAACGTAACCAATGTCACCATGGACCACGGGTACAAATGCAATATAACTCGCGGAGCGTTACGCGAAATGGATGTCGTCGAGTTTCCCAAGAGTCGTTCGACGAAGATCGAAGATAATAAAGAGAGATACGTGAAGGAAATATGGCGTTCACATCCTATGGGATGGATGAAAGATATACTAGTTTTCACGAAGAAAAAGTAGGCGGTAGGGGATTAATACTATTACAATATATACATATAACGTATACATATGTTCGTAAAGAAATTTTTGCGAATAAATAAATATGGCGTGCAAGTAAGGGTACAAGTTTTGAAGTATGCGGGAGGATTGTGGTCCAATCTCTCTAACGTATAAATGGTGTGCTCCGAAGCTTGCGCTCGACCACCCAAGGGTGCACACACCAACTCGAGTGCTTCAGGAAAAAATGTACGGGCGTACAGGGCAGAGTGTTTATTCTGTTGATGTCCAGGTATGTAGACACAACTTTTAATGTCGAAAGAAACTGATTTTTGGAAAATGAGTAATACCAGCCAGTCATTTCGATAAATATGTTGGTTATCATTTCTTTTAACAGTTATAAAGTATATGTTTAGAGTAATTAGTTTCCTTAATTTGAAAACTCTTTGTTTCTGAATATAGATATGTATAAATATGAAACGATATGAGATAAAATATTATCCACAAGAAATTGCTGTCTACCTTAATGAGTTCAGGAAGAAGAAAACAAAAGTGTTTTCTTTTATCGCTAAAAATGTGGTCTTTTGTTTCTCGTCGAATCTCGTATCCTCACGGTAAGATTCTGCTAAAATAAGTGCACACACGTGTAGAGGTCCTGCGGGTGAGTTTAGCCCCAGCTAAGTAAGCGAGATCTCTCTTTTTCTCGTTTATGTGCGTAGGGGTGGGGATCCCACATATATACACATACACATCACACACATATATCGAGGGATTCGTCTAGTTAGGTATATGTGAAGGTATACTGGCCTATAGAGGGTGTGCAATTTGAAATTGCAAACTTGCATTGTCTCTAGAGTGGACAGTTAAGAAGGCAAAATTTTTATAGTTATACAATTTGGAAGTTTTGGTATCAATGTATAGCAATAAAATCATTGACAAATAACAAATTAAGTGGAGAATTTTACTAATATCAAATAGTCATTTCTCTGATAAGTTATTTGATTTTTAATGAAAATGTGATCGAAAAACACTTCTTTTTAAATAACATTTAATATGTAAAAATTTGTATTGAAACCTCAGTCTATTCCATAGTGTTTATACGTATTTACTCGTAGTATCGAGAATTTAGAATACCAGTAAGACAATTTATACACTTATGAATAGTATTCCTAATTAATCAGTGCATACATAAATCATAAACTGAATGGCAAGCTAATTTTCGGACACCCTGTGTGCATGTAACGCAGGCGCAGGCAGCTGTCACCTTACACCCATGGAGGAGGCATGGGCTGCGGCGGCCATTCTCAACTTATCTCTAGGATCTTTGTAAACATGTCGTGAAATCCGAGTATTCAAGCAGTGGCGTAGATCGTGAGGTGGAAGGATCTGACGAAGCGTTCTCAAAGTAAGAATTAAAATATCCGACAACTACGTTTGAGACTGCAACATTGCGTGCACATGGTTCCCTTGGCAACCAGGACCATGATGGTAACGTCACTAAATGGAGCACATCATTGTTCCGTGCTAATAAAAAGACTTCAGGAGGTGCCACCATCTTCTTTTCCCTCTTCCTGCTTAGAGCACTTCTCCTTTTGTTACTTTTTAATGCTTTAAAAATGTTCACTTTAATTATTCAATATTTCTTTTTATTACTCAGCAATAATATAAGGTTTTTAAATATGTATAATAAATTTCTATGTATTTATTTTTGTATAATTTATTTAAAGTAATTAAAATATTTAATAAACATGTAAAGGACAATTTTTAATAATTATATTAGTCAAGGGATTGTATATTAACTGTATATAATAAGGATTATGAAGAAACAATAAAAATAAAAAATTAACAATATTGTATTTAATTATAATTATGAAAAAGAATTAATTACACAAAAACGGTTTTAAATCTTTAAGATCTTTTTGTAACATTCGGGAATTACATTTGTGAAACATTTTCTCGGATTATTATATTAATTAATTGAGTTATCAAAAACGGTCCAATGCAATTTGTAAATCACTAGATAAATTTTAATATATTTATTATTATGTAATGTTTCGGGACTGTTGAAGGCTTCGAACTCAAGACTTGCCAGACAAGAACCGCAGCAACGTGAAACATAATACAAGTTGCACCAGCCAGTCCTAAGCTCAGCCATGCGAAGCAGCCAGCGGCTAAGGAACGCGACGTACGAATCAGATTACATCTTGCGTTGGTTGCTTATCTTTATTCTTCACTTTATCTCGCTTCAATTCACTTCATTTCGCTTCAGTGACAACCCTTCGATCGGCATCTTATAACTGCCTTGCGATATACTACATTCGGCCTTGGAAACAGCTTTCGCTGTTTTTAAAAAATCGCGAAAAATTCACTTAGGTTCGAAATGATCTGTTTGTATATAATTTTACAGTCACATAAGGCATAAAATATAAATTTGTTTTTTAATGTTTAATTCCGTTTACACAATATTATGATATAATCAAAGGTAAACATTTAGAAAACACTTGTTTTAGGAATAAGTTAAAAAAATTTTATTCCTTATCATACAAGCTTGTTTTTGTAATTTTTTTTTAGAATCATTAGACTTTAAACATTAAATATTTCTTAAAATTAATTAACATTTACTCATTGTCAGTTCCGCTGGTTTGTAGAAAGACCGGTGCTTGAGCACCTTGCGCCACCTGTATCAATTGAGGTTGAGCTTGTATAGGAGCAGTTTGAATTATGATTGGTTGATTACTTCCGCCTTGTACCTGCATACGAATCATTTGAAGTTGTTGAGGTGTTAATTGTATCTGAAATAATGCGTAAATTTAAATAAATTAATACAAATAAATTCTTATTGGTTAATTAAAGTATACATACTGGAATTTGTTGAATCTCCCCACTAGGTGTCACAATTTGTTGCACAATTTGTATTCCACCAGTTTGTGTAGTAGGTGTTTGTTGTGCCTGCTGTAATTGTATAATTTGTTGTCCTGATGACTGTTGTGGACTTTGCACTGTTACAGTTTGTGCTGTAGTTGCAGCAGTACTTTCCTACAATTAGAATATAATTAACAACATATTATTATGGAAAAAAAACTTGTCAAAATGAATACCTGTTCTACAGGGCTGCCAATATTGATTGTTTGTATCTGTCCAGTAGAAGGTTGTACAATTTGTATAGGTTGTGTGGTTGCATTACTACTTTGTACATTTTGGTTGGCAGAAGCTTGTTGTTGTGCTAATTGGAAATAGTAATGTACTTGATCTGAGTTCATAGAAGTACGTACAGTGCTTTCAGTCTGTGCTTTACTCTGTTTCAATTCATCCCTAGGCACTATATCGATTAGAAAATCAAATTGATCATACTTAGTTATTGCCATTGCTATATCATTTCGTTGAAGAGTACGTCTTTTATTATCTTCTGTATGAACCCATGCCCTTAATGTCAATTCATGTATAAAGATTTCTGCTGCTTTGGAAAATAACATAGGAGCTTCTGCACTTATCATCTTTACATCACCATCCAGTTTCATTATCTTTTTTATCCTAGCCAATGGTAATGATTGTGTTTTCAGATCCATCTATAAATCCAACAACAAATAATAAACTAGTATAAACAGTAATTATAAAATATGTTATTATAATGATACATGTATAATATTTAATTTGTTATTTACAGTTGTAATTTTTTTAATTTCTTCTGTGACCTTTGGCCAAAACTGAACCAAAGCTTGTTGAGCTTCAGAACTGCCAGGTGATGCGATTTGTAGATCCCCATTTGAATCACCTTCAACTTCACTATCCTGATTACTGAATAGTAAATGATAATAACAGTAAGTGTATTTATTCACATTAAAATATAAACAATTATTTAACACACATTATAGTTTTATAAATTAATACGTTAATTTTTTAATAACCTTCCCTAAATAAATAAATTATAAAAAATCTACATAACCTAAAACACAGATGTAAACAATTTTACTTACGCGTTCACAAAAAATACCGACATCTTTTATAACTACTGTTGAAACAATATACAGAAAAATCTTTTAAATCACGCGAAACATCTTGTATTTAGAATTAACATTAAGTAGATTTCAAATGTCCTTAATTTACTATTAGCAAAACTTACAACAGAATTATTGTTTGCACCAGAGATTATACTGCCATGATAATAATCAATTTTATTTTGCTTAGAACTTTGGTATGTCCCCAGCAGATGGCATACATGCTTTGTGTTTACAAACCATGATAGGCATCGTATCCAAAAGTAAAAAAGTTAGAATAATGTAAATTTGTAGTTGTACGCATATTTCTACATTTGTTATGAATGTGATACAAGTAAAATAAAAACTCACGTTATTTACAATTTTACAATTCTCATTCATGCATAGCTTTATAACTACAGATATTTTGAAAAACTATATTTAAAACTTCTTTAGCAGTATGTGTATCAGAATTACTTATTCTAATAATGCTTCCAAATTCTCGAATATAATGATCTAGTTCCAAATCTTTTGACAGATCTTTTGTTACCATATATTTATTTGTTAATTGTGACAATTTCAATAAATCAGAACTGAAGGCTTCATCCAAGTCAAATAATTCCAAAGCTGGTGGTGGTAATTCTTGGAAAGTTGGTGGAAACACCTTTAAATAAATATTTTATGTCATAACTCTACTTTAAAATGTATAAAGTAATATATAATATAAATTTTTACTGAAGCTTGTGTGGGTGGTAATGGTGCTTCAAAATGTGGAGAAATTAAAGTAAGTGGTTCATGTTTTACTCCTAGAACTTCATAAGCTTTTATACAAGCTGGTACCATGTCTAAATTTATTGAATAAAGATGATGTTTAAATAGTTTGGTATAGTCATGAGGATTATCTATCATATCCATGTCTTGAGTACATACTTTTGGATTATCTGCTTGTTGTGTTATATCTGGGATAAAATTGTATTCCCAGAACTATTGAAATATTGTTACCATTAATAACAATTAATAATTATAAATTTGAAGAGCTATTATAATTTTGAACTTACATCTACATCATCCATTTGAGATTCTTTAACTACAATATCCTTAGATTCAAAAAAGTAAAATATCATTTCTCTCAATGCATCATTTTTTTCTTTCTCAATATATGTATCAGTTAACATTCTTGATGAACCTAAAACAAGTAATTTTCCACCATTGGCTTCATTATAATGATAAGCACAAATAGGTCTATTTGTTGGAATGGCTATTGATCCACTAGATAATACAACTATAGATGGTTGTGCAACATTTAAAGTTGCACCATACGGATACAGAAAGTTCATATCTCTGAAATAATACAAATTTAAAATAAAATAAATTAATTGGTCAATAAGTATTTTATATTTAAATAATTTACATATATTCATCATGGTTTCTTGAAAATATGGATTTATTCGACATTCCTTGAGAAATTAAACATTCCTTTGGATGCATTGTTTGACTGTAACTCATACGTATAACACTATCTAGAAATTAAGTAGTAATTAAAGATGCATACAGTCATAAATTTCATTTTTATTTGAAAATTTACCATTGTTCACCATTATACCAAACTCTTCTAATAAAAAATTTACGTTAGTATTCGACTTTTTTTCGCCACCTTCGCCCAACATAACTAAAATATGTCTACCGGAATTTAAAAACGTCCTAATTGAATTCATTTCCAGTTCAGTGAATTTATTTCGCGGTCCAGGCAATACCAATATTTTACCCACAGATAATGATTCTTCCGTCAAGATATCGTTATTTCTAAAATAAATAAAAAATTATAAAAAATGTACTTCAAATGATATTATATTCACAATAGATTAGTATCGCATTACTCAATAAATTTCCATTTCGATTTCAATTTCCTTTGTAATACTTTGAATTCTTCGTTCAGTTTTCTCTCGTTTTTCGAAGCATCAAAAATAATGACATTTAAATTATTATTGCTATCACTGCCACCAAAGATCGAGCTCATAGTGATTGTCACTTGGTAATGTGAATTGAATAAGTATTACTGTTAAATGAATTTCAAAACAATTTTGAATACTCACTTCCTACTTTTATATTGTATACTAATCAAAACATACTTAGAAATACATTCTTATATACAGTTTATTGTTACCATTGGCAACTATAAACATATCAAACTTTTAAATGTAATTGGTTGGCGGTATATGTGATCTTATATAGATTGCACCAGGGATATATATTGTAGTACCGTAAGCGCTTAAGTATGTTCTCTAATTGCATCATTACATTGCATTAAATTTATAATAATAAAATAAAGAATGAATTATAATTAAATCATTTATAATTATTTATTTTTTTAATAAAGTTATTTACTTTTATATTTATGCAGTACCTATGTGCATTGTATATTACGAAAGGTTGAACTGCACGTAGATGGCGTTTCACGAGGATACATTAGTTGTGTAGGTAATGTTCAAAATGGTCGGTAGCTTATGTGATAGGAAGGAGTTTACGATTATTTAAGTATCACTATAAGTAAAATGACTGCAATTATTCAAGAAGATAACGAGTTAAAAAGGTTACTTGGTAACCCTGCCAAAAATGCCGTGGACGACAGTTCAATGGGACCTCCACAAGCGGTAAATTAATAAATATGTTTACAGAGTGTACATTTATTCCAGAATCGTGTTTTTTATTTATGTATTTATACCTTAGAGTAATATTTCGCGACCTAGTATATCGCAAAATGTTAATCCACAATCAATGATCAGTCCAATGACCCCAGCTCATAGTACAAAAGAAGTTATAGAACCATCTTTGCAGTAAGTGAGACAATTATTAAAGTTTATTTATCATAAAAATTATCTTATGAATAAATTTGGTAATTTTAAGTAAAGAGTAAATAAATGTATTGTTTCGTAATTAAAAATGATCAATATTTCAGTTTGAATTTAAATGCAAAAGTATAATATATAGTGGTTTCTTTTCAGAAATGTAGTTTCTACTGTTAATTTAGGTGTAGAATTACCACTAATGCGTATTAATACAAGGACAAGGAATTCTGAATATAATCCAGCAAGATTTACAGGTTTGATTATGAGGATTAGAAATCCTAGAGCTACTGCATTGATTTTTCGTTCAGGAAAATTAGTATGTACTGGAGCAAGGTGTGAAGAGGATTCTTTTTTAGCAACAAGGAAGTTTGCAAGAATAATTCAAAAGCTAGGATTTCCAGTAAGCAACATTATGTATCAGATGCTGATCTGATAAAGAGCAATAATTTTGTTGTGTTTTATCTTTGTTATTTATATTACTATAGGTCAAATTTTATGATTTTAAAATACAAAATATAGTTGCCACATGTGACTTAAAATTTCCAATTAAACTGGAAAACTTAAATCATATACATGGACAATTTTCTAGCTACGAACCTGAGCTTTACCCAGGTCTTATATATAGAATGGTATCACCAAGAGTAGTATTGCTTATATTTGTAAATGGGAAACTTGTGTTAACAGGTGACAGTTAATTAACAAATTATTTTTTATTTATTCTTTATACTGTTCCTTGTGATTTTGGAAAATATGATATTTTAGGAGCAAAAAATCGAACTGAACTTCAAGATGCATTGAATAATATATATCCAATACTTAAAAGTTTCAGGAAGCAGTAACAGTATTTTTTATATTTAACATTTTTTTATGCTATTGTGCAATTTATACAAATGCAACTGGAATTTATTATATGCTATGTGATATAATTAATTAATTTATATCGTTAATAAAATTTATTAGCGAAGCGAAAGCTGCTCGTTCGTAAATATAATTTTGTAATAATATAAATATTGTACAAATATTTAATATAATTATATAATATATATGTATAGTAAGCTAAGTCAACATTCTTATACAACTTACAAATATGTAATTTTTATAAATATGATGAAATAAATATTACGTATCATTTTAAAATACCAATACACATTCTCGAATATTGTTATGGAAATAAAATGCAATCGATAAATACAGTACTATCATAACCAGTTTTATTTTAAATGTAATTACGTTATCAAGAAAAAATACTTGAAATATATTTTATAAACAGATAAATTGTTTAACATCCGTGTAATCGTTTTTTATAATTTCATGAAACAACGATAACTTGTGTATAATTGAGATTCATAGAAGTTTAATAATTCTTTAGTTACAGAATACATATCATTTTTAAAAATATAATACTTGTTTGTTTAATGTATGTACACCTGATCCTAGATTGTTTGCGTCAAAAGTAGTGATATAATAATAAAATATTTATATGATCTTACTTAGCACCAGACTTTCGGATTATGTAGAATCTTCTAATATTCACATTCATATATGCTTTCTTTCCTCAATCGCACACTGTACTGAGGATAATCATCGATTTTGCAATAATATAAGATAGGTGTTTTAGTAGATAACGTTTAGACCTTTTTTTGCCGCAATCGGTAACTTTTCACCGCGGAAGAACGGATTTTCCTCCTGAAATTAAATATGATACAAATTTGAATTTGAAAATAAAAAATGATAAATCCGTTCTTTTAACTTTATCTATGGAAGAAAATAAAAATATTTCTTACAGCTTGGAACTGATCGACGATCTGATTAAAATTGGAGGTCGGAATATGCATGTTTGTTAAGCTGTTGCTGTTCGTGGAGTCAATCGAACAATCCAACATGTGCTCCGTATCGCACATACAATCTTGCGCGCTTTGATAGTCTCGACTGAATGCTGCTGTATTTTCAAACTTTACGATGCAATTGTTTTCACCTAAAATATTAATTTTATATTTTTTTTTAAGTCTGCTGTAAGTGTTATGCTTTTAAAAAATACAAACCAAATGCTGGTACAATGTAATGCAAATGTAAAATTCTAGTGTGAACAAATGCATCTCTTCTAAGAGATCACCATTGAAATAATTAATCATGTTATATGTATTTACTCGTATACCCAACTGGGCAGGGATTCGGTGGCGTGCAGTATGCAGGCAAAACATTTTCTTTTTCGTTCTTGAAACTTTTTATGCTTCCAGGCTTGACTCTCTGTCTGTCGTTCGCTTTATTGTTATCACCAACATGTTGATGACTCCATAAACTGCTATGCTGTAAGTACTCCTGATCGCGAATGCTAGGGTTTGGATTCAAGGTGTCCATGCCGTCGTAATCAGCGGGCAGCTCGATAGGAATCTCTTTAGGTTTGTCCTGATATTCCAAGTAGGAATCAGCGGTATCTACTAGCTCGTTTCCCATTTGATTAATCAATTCACGAAGAAAAGTGTCGACCAACAATTGCTCCTCCTGAAATTGAAGCATGAATGATAGTATAAATATTATAAGAACAATACAAGTATCAGTTTTAACTACTATTAGCTTTAATCCATTGTGGATCCTTTGTATTAAAAAGACAGAGTTTTTCATTTATAGAAATTTGTTTATCAATTATTAAGATGTTGGAGATATTGGAAATTAAAAATGGTATATTACCTTAAGTGATGGAGGTAAGTATACTGATGCTTGAGCAACAACAGTTATTGAAAGAAACAGGATCCAATACATGGTTTTCAGCAGTATTTATCTAAAAATGTTAATAATTAATTTTACATAATAATTATTAATAATATATTAATGATTTAATATTAATATTTAATTTTACACTACAAATAAATTCTATCTTTAAAAACCAAAATAGAGAATATGCTTTCTGATTTATGTAATATTATTGCATGGAGTACATAATTTTAATTATAATAATAAATATTAGTTATAACAGGACCAAATATATAATACATGTTATAATTGAAACATAATATGATATAAAACAACAATAAAATACAAAACTATTATAAATCCACAATTTTGAAAAATAGCGATTGAACATTTTTGTCATTACACATCCACTTCTTATTTGAATTTTTGAAAATACACCAATTTAATGAATTTTCAAACACAATGACGAAATAGAGCTCACCAAAAACGACGAAATGGAATAATTTTCAGAAAGAGCGACGAAGAGATACTCCAGGAAATCCCGCAAGTGCTGAGGTGTTGCACACGCGTCTTCGTCGACCGGAAGTGGCGCTGTACTCGTTTCTTATCGAGGTATTGATCCACGTTTTCTGCGCTGCCTTCCACTCCGGTCTCATTGGCCACCCACGAATCGCTCCCGCAACCCACATTTATTAGAACCAAGGTACGAGCAAAGGTTGACCCATGGCTGAGCTATGTGACGTCGTTTTCTGAGATTAAGGATGAGTATCTGGTTGTATGCTAATTTTTGAACCAAACTGGAGTATTCTGGTCTTGTTCAGTAAATGAGAGTGTTATACCAGGAATTTTTGGCGATAGAACAGTGAAGGATAGAGATTCTTGGAATTATTCTTTCAGGACCTTTTTTCTTTTACTAATTTCTCATTGAATTGTAAAAATGCAATATGGTACCTCTAGTTTTTGTAGTGATCATTGTATTACTTCAGAATCCTTTACATTTATCATCCAGTTTTTCAGACTTTCAGTTTCCTGAAAAAGAGAAAATTATTATACTTAGTATTTCACTTTGGCAACATATTTGAGAATTTTTATATTTGAGAAAATAATGGTGAGGAAATTATATGGCTCCTAACTGGAGATCTGTAATGAACTCTTTTAGATAATACTACCTTCTCTTTATTTTTCACTTAATTTATAAAAATGTTCATTATTTTTCATAAATAGACTGTGGACTTTTATACATCTTAATGTGCAAAAAAGTTAACAGTTAAAAAAATAAATTTTCACTGTTATAAGAGTAAGAAAATGCCAAAAAACCTGCAATCCAGCTATCAGTCATTTATAAATGATTATAACTCCAATTTTGAGGCTGCTAAAAAAGACGTGATGACAGTATTTTAAATATCCACTGTACGATATGGAAAATCAAAAATGCAGGCATACCATGTAAAAATTTTATCGAAAAACTTTGTGAAAAAGAATTTCGCGAAAGGTTTCATATTGCAGTCGATGTTTGATAGAGGCCAACGCTTTCATCGAGCATCATCGATGCAACTCGACCGCATACAGGGTGGTTTATAAAACAGCATTCCACTTAAAATAACGAAGCTGACCTCAACATCTGTAAAAAAAAGTATTTGCATTACACAACTAATGTATAAAACTAGTAGCTACTGTATAAAAAATTTTGGAACTAGGTAAACAGCCCTACACTTGTTAGTTGTTTTCACCATTTATAAAAAGATAATTGAACGTAACCGTACTATGCTCAAAATATGAATATAATTAATAAATTTGACCAAAACAAAGTGGATTTTATAAAACATTAAGTTTAAAAATAATAAACATGTAAGATACAAGTCTTTGTTTTGTTAACACTCAATCATTGTTAACTCAATCGTTATCAACTCATTATTGTTATCATCAACATTTGACAATTTGTTTGAGTATGTTAAAACAGAAGTAACGAGTTTTACAATGTGTAAGGATGCTGCGGTACTCCAAGTGTGCGTATCGCATGGATCAACCTGTATAACGTGAAATGGAACTTCCACAGGGGCTGGAAGATCAAAAGGCCCACGGCGTTCATTATGGTCGTATATAAACGTCAATTAATAATCGTGTCGCTTTGCATACTTCCAACTCAATTCCTGAAATCGAATTGCTACCCTTGTTTTCGCCCACCGACGGAAATTGCTCCACTTTATTGAATCACGTTTTCGCGTAAGGAACATCTCCTCTCTCTTCTATAAATGAACGCGTTAAATCCAGCGAATGGACCACAATTCTGTTTGTCCCCACGTGAAATCTACTAACACTTATGCACATGTAACATTATCGAGTTTGCATTAACATGATTAAAATACACGCTCCCGTGAATGTACACTGTGTCCAGTTTATTTGGAAATCAGTGGATTATATTATAACTGTAACAAATTTTAAATGTTTATGCATGTGAAATTTTGTAACGTGAAGGAAAATTGAGCAAAATATGGTAAATATTAAGAAGAAAAGGAAACCCAGAAATCAGAAGATTATTTCCTTCACTGGAAGAGGATAAAGGGAATATCCGATTATCAGATATCAGATCCCTGTAATTCTATTTACTTGGAAATAATTGTCCACTGTTTTTTATTTTTAGAAGATAATAAACTACCTGTATTACTATTTTTTTTTTAAACAAGTAAAATATTATAACTTTACTGTTCTATTAAATTACTTGTTCACTCTATATGTTAAATATGCTATATTTCACTTTTATATTATTGCATCACTACTCATGTGTTTTTACACTAATTACTGTGGTTAACTATGACAATTGTAATCAACTTCTCAAATTTTCTTTCCTATGAAGGGGATGGCATTCAGATTCCCAAGATTTAAGTTCTAACTTCCCCTGCATGTCAGTGGTAGTAATAAAAATTTGTAAAACCGTTGTAAAAGCAGAAAGTGGTGTCGACCAGAGTCTCGATGTTGAATTGCTCGACAACGTCCTAAATGTCCCTCTGTTGGCGTGTCAAAACGTATGGGGCTCGTCACTTACATCAATGGACATGTTATCGGCAGCTAAATGACCAAAACGTTCAGGGGATGTGCGTTAATTCACCCAGCAAGGGGTGAGTTTTTACTTCGGCTCGTTTCCGTGTCACGATTACTATTCTTGATGCACATCTGCGATAAAATGGGTTTCCTCCTGGTCGAAAGGGTACCTTTATTTTTCCCCTTTTTCAGCAAGCTTCGTTTCAACCATTATGGTACTGCAGGCTCATAATATGGAACTATGACTCATGACATGTTTGCGAGATAAAAACATGTACAACATTGCACTATTTTACATTTTTCATTTATTATTTGTTATATATATTTATCACTAATTATTTAGTTGAAGGAATTTAAATACTTGAAGCAGGAATAAACAGAAAAAATATTTATACTGCATAATTTTGAAAAACCTAAAAAGAATTTGAAAAATATTCCTGCTTTAAATTGTTTGAAAATCTACTGTACTGATTATTTTAGTTACTTAACTCATAATGATCTAACTTCCTCAATATTGGATCTCCCAAAATTGCTCATCACTAACTTCACCTCAATTTCGTTAACTCTTTGATCTTAAACTTTTGTCCGCTACTGTACTACCATTTCAATGTTCTACTATCTGTCACTGTACAGACAATTACAAAACTTCATATATTCCTACATGTTGTATGTATCTTACACTTAGTCTCTACATTAAGATTTCTAACACATGCATAAACATTCTCTGTCCAATTATAAGATAATGAATTAAAGCCATTTTTCTAAGTTTTCCTTCTGAATAGACTGTACAGTCCTTTTTATAGAAGGTGGTCAAACTCTTTTCAGGTCTTTTGGATCATTTAATTGACGGTGGTGGTATTTTCTATGTTTTTGGACAATTTCACGCTGATCAGCTGAACACTGTAATAGGCCAGGACCTTTTTAACCGGTTGCGTGGGCGACGTGGGGTTGTTACGCTGTGTCTCGCCGTCACGAGTATTGATCTCTTAGAGCCACTGTGTGTGAATGGGCTATAACCGTCTCACCCTGGATCCTGGAAACGTGGATCTCCGTCCCTGTCCCGTTGCTCAACCTCTTTCTCCGCTACGTCCCTTTCTCGTCGCTGATCCGGGTCCATTTTATGTGGGTCGGTCGTTTCCTCGTTTCAGACTGCACGGCTGCTTGTCCTTCTGGCGCCGTTCAAGCTTTTATTTCACTTTCTACCTTGACTCTGACCTGTTTTTCTGTTCTCTTGATTTTAGAGTAAGTTTTAGGTCCAGATGATTGCATTATTTTAGATATCTGAAATTTCAAACATTGATCATTATTGTTTCAACTTTTCTGTTTCTACTACCTTCTTCTTCAGTTTCTTTTTTTTTTTTTTAATAATTTGTGTACCATACTTTGTTAGAAACTGCCTTTTTTCTTATTTCTTCATTTTTTATTTTATTTATATTAAAAATTGGAGACCAAAGAGCCACTGAAATTAGACAAATATAAGTTACAACAAAGCTTGAGAACTATGTTTACTATTATTAATGAAAAAAGAAATAAGTACCACTCAAGAAATTTGTTCTTTGAAGTAAATTTCAAATAAAGCACCTAAAATACTAGGGAGTTATTTGCAGTAAAATTGAAAAATAATTTGAAGCGTAAAGGGTTAAAATGTGGTCACTTGAAGCACTGCCGGGGGTTTTTCGCTCGTTTTCATACGCGGCTCTTTTTCATAATAGCGTCCCTGCTTTTTCTTTTTCCTGTCGTCACTCTACCCTCTTGAAAGGATCCTCGCAGCGCCGCACTTAAGCCAAAGCACATTAGCATATTTGCTCGGCCTTCAATTTCGCTATCCGACCCCTGTAGCAAATTAACGGAATTGCTTCCTGCGGACAAAATCAGTTTATTACAAATCTTTTTTTCCAAAAGTTTACTTCTAACAAATATTAATAAATAACCACATAAATTTTTATAAAAATAAACTCTTCAATTTGATAAAGAAAAAAGGTATAAAACAGTAAGAATAGAGAAAATATTTAAAGTGTATAAAATATACTTACCAAATTTCAATAGAATGTAATTTTTGTATTTTTTTATAAATTAGAAAATGATTCTATCGTAGTTATCAAACATTTTTCGACGAACTTCTTCTATTCTACTATTTCCCAGTATTTGTATATTTGGTCAACTTCAGATGAGAGTTAAGGCAATCCCAACAGAACGTTAAATGTCTATTACAAATGAATTAAAGCTGAAACTCTTGAATCATGTGAGGATTAATCTAAATATTACGTACGTTCGTGTGAGATGACCGAAGGTATCACTCATACACAGTTTAGAGCTAATCCAACGTTTGAGGTAATGCCTGAAAAAAGAACATTAATTTACTAACCTTTTCTCACTTCATTAAATAAATAATACTTCAACTTAATAACAGAAACACTACAAAACATTTACATTAGTCTGTAAACAGTATTTCTACATCACACTTTCTACTATCACATGTATTAAAGTTTTTATCATTTAATAGCACTTTTATGTGACTATATAACACATTATAAGATCAAATATTAAATTTATTTAAACACATACAGATTGGAAACTATAAGCATGTAGAAACATGTTATAATACATGTACATTTTAACAGTTGTTTAATTTTACAACAAAATTTTCTTTTGCATTACCTTAAGATTGCAGTAAAAATTTTAATTTTTACAATAGAAATGCAAAACAAAGAGTACTTATCTGGGAGCACATGTGTACACCCAAATTCTTTCTAACTAATATTATAGTGTTTCCAATGAATGCATGCCCCATACAGAATCCATTCTGCACTTCCAACAATGGTCTCACCAAGCTCGGTGCGTGCATTAACAGCGTCAAACCGCTTTTGGGCGCCAGTATTGAGAAGAGGATCCACTCGATGCTCAAGGAGTTCGTTTGTAAGTCCAACTCGCGTTACGCGAAACGATTTCCACGGCTGAAGAAGCTTCTGAACATGGTCACCGCATGGGCTGACTGCATGGAGGCGTCCACCAGGGATCCGGAAGTCAAACAGGAAATGATTAAGCAGGTGATCGAGTATATGGCGAGCAACACCCTGGTGACACAATTCGCGGACCCGGGTGCTCTCAATAACGGTCCGGCTAATACGGATCCCGAGGTGGAGCTCTTGGCCGAAGACCAGGACGTCTTGAAGTGCAGAAACGTCTGGAGGTTTATTAACGAGAAGGATTTTTGGCATCGCCAAGACTGCGTGTGAGTATGTCCTACTGCTACCGAGACAGAAATTGGGATTGTTGGTTGCTGAAATTTTATTTATATTTCTTTAATTTTTTGAAAAAAAAAAATTTATTTTTTATTTATTAACCCCTTGACATATAATGTGTTATTGTCTGAGGAGCTGTTTTCAATATTCTGTTTAGAATATTCAAGATGCTCCCCTCTCTCCCCTTTCAAAAAGAATTTCAAAATAAAATGTTCTGTTTCCAAGCTTGCACATAACTGTTCAGTTGCGCCAAATTAAATAGTACTTCTTGGACACACCAAATTCCATTTTATTTATATGCCAAGGGGTGAATTAATAATAATTATTATTATTCTTATAATTTTGTTCTTAAGAGCCAGACTAACCCAAATCCATTTTCTTCTTCAAAACTGTTATACACATGTATGTACTATTTTATTAAAGAAAAAAAAGTAGCGAGATGATGTATACATTTTAATTTTCTATAGAATTCATCTTTAAAGTTATTTGTGTATAAAAATGACCCTACATGCACTCTTTAATTATCTAATCCTAAAGTATTTGTCTGGCAAGGGTTAATTATGACTTACCATAATTCATTATCTTATTATTTTAATTTATCTCACAGAACAACTGCTTCAGTAGAACAAAGAACCAATTTTCAGGACCATCAATGTAGGAAAGAAACCTCCAGTAGCGATTTGGACGTCGAAGTTGGTTCGGTATCCCAAGAATCATCAACCATATACAACACCTGTAGAACTGCCTCCGTTTGTGGCCAACCTTGCATTTTAAAAGACAAGCATAGAAAACCATCTGCAGTAAAAGCTGGTGGACGAAAAGTCGAGTTCAAGTTCGATCCAAACCAGAATCAATCGTGTTATACACAGCAGACTATAAATACTTTCAACATCATAAGCTGTTCGACGAGGGAACGTCCAAAGAAGTATAATCAAAAATCAGAATGCCACAGCAAAAAATTTGCACAAACGCAGACTAGCTATCAAGACCTAACGTTCATCTTCAAGTGTTCCAACAGAAATATTGTGAATTCTTCGAACCAAACCTCTAACATCCTCTACTGTCCCAAGCCATGTCCAAGAAAACAAGTGTCTCAAAAATCAGATGCAGCAACAGAGTGGGACAATGATCACAGAGAATCCGTTACAAACTCTAAACTGAAAGTCTACGTCCATAAAACAACCAGTACTGCCAGCAACAAAGTTCGAGACTCGCTTAAGGTGTCCAGTATCTCTTTGCCTTGCAAGTCTAACCAGCTAATCGTTCGGCTGTTCGAAGCAGACCCCTCCCTGTCGGACTCTTGTCTGATACTGATGAGGAAGAAGTTCGAGAAGGACATCAGCAATGCTTGTTCATGCGTGAACGACATCCTGAAGAGGCTGGACGGATCTGCGATCAAACAGTTGTACTTGAATTGCGAGATCAGACCAGGACGTGTCGACCTGAACCTTCAGCGCAGAGACAGGGGTGGTTCGAGGATTCGACGGTTCCTGGCTCGTGTGCCGACCTGTAGCAACGTTCACAAACGTGATTCGTGCCACGGGAGCAGGGAGAACTGTGACAGCTTAAGGGATCGATGCTCAGAGGTTACAGCTTCCAAGGATCTCCCTGTTGATCCTGGCTGTAGTCAGAAGCAAGATGAAAATTTCAAGGGACGACGTATTTCTTTCTGCTCCGACCAGAATCTGATAGAGACCAAGGTTCCTGTCTCTAATAGCAAAACTGAAGAGGAGAAGAAAGGAGAGAAGATGAATTTTGTGTGGACCAGGAGACAGGAGAAGACTATGGAGTTCTTGTTTCCTACAGGGTTAGCAAACTCGCAGGAAAATGAGGATTTTGAGGTTTCTCGCGAGACTGACACCGATAAAGCATCCAGCAAAACGAGAAATGTAGTTTATAACGATTCAAACGCAGGAAAAGAAGGATATCGCCAGACTGAAGAAACAGTAGTCGCAAAGCAGAGAAGTGAAGTGTATAATGATGGATTCACGGTGGAAGATTCTAAGAATGAAGTGATAGAGTTGTGTAAATGTAGATATAACAATTTTTCATCTGATAGTTTGAAGGAGGACGTTTATAAGGAAGATGATTCTATCA
Source organism: Tetrapedia diversipes (assembly GCA_033822845.1). Taxonomy (NCBI): domain Eukaryota; kingdom Metazoa; phylum Arthropoda; class Insecta; order Hymenoptera; family Apidae; genus Tetrapedia; species Tetrapedia diversipes. Next base: position 139,309 of record JAOPTO010000551.1, on the reverse strand, counting down.
CTGGAGTCTGCAATCCTGATAAATGTTACTGTCATGTTTTTTGCACTAATGATACAATAAATAAGAAGGAACAAGAAACAGTGCAGGTAAACACATCGCAAACAGCGAATTTCGTTAAAGAAAATCAAAATGTAAATTACTTATACAATTTGGAAGAGGATAGCTTGAGGTTGCAGGAAGAACGTGCTTCAAAACCGGAAGACACGAAGGATGCTTCCGTCATGGAAGCAACGAAAGAGGTTTCTAAGAGGGAAGAAGATACTCACAAACTGGATAATGTTACTGTAGAAGTGGAAAATAACCCAAGATTGGAAGCAAACAATTTTCACGCGGAGGAAAAGCAGGAAAGTGTCTTGAAAGTGAAAGAAGAATTCAGTACCGACTCTATTTACGTGCAGAATTCAAATTCCACGGATATCAGTTGCGACATGAAGTGTTCCTGCTGTGGTAACGATTTCTCAAAGTCTTCGTTAAACGAAGACGTTCAGACTAAAACTTTCGTTAAGCTTTCCGACTCGAAAGTCCATCAGGCATCGAACTCGGTTGCAAAAGAAAGGAAAACCGTGTCGGAAGATTTGAAGAATTTCACAATATTGAATACGACACCAAACACAAACATCGAGTCCAATATATCTACGGTTCCTGTTCGATTCTTCAGAGTAATCGATAATGCTCGAACAGACAAAAGTTTGACGGATCGTAACTATGACCAGACGATTCCAGATTCTTCGCAATTTTCCACCAAGAAACACTCCACGACGACCCAGCCATTGTTCGTATTCAGCACTAGGTCGAAGGTGAAACAGAGTTCCTCCACGTCGAACTTTTCCACGGACGACGAGGACTCTTTAAAAGAGAACTCACCTACCAGGGGTCGTAAAGCGCAGCAGCAGTTCAGACCACCAATGTTGAAGCCTCGTCGCCGGAAGTCCTCCTGCGATCCATCCTACTACCCCAGAAATGTCCCTCGGACCAGTTCCACGAGGGACCACCTGAAACAGTTCAAAGCGAGAGATGAGGACAGCGTGCCGACGATTCCCCGTCGTAGAAATCGTTTATGGCGAGGATCTATGGTACCTGGCGGCAGTCTCTGCAGCTCTTTCCCAGCCATCGATCGAATCAAGTACCTGATCCGCAAGAAGCTCCGGAAACTGCTGCTGGAGGAGCGTGACAAGGGCACCAGCACGTCGAAGACGTTCCTGAGGAACGACAGGTACCTAGTCAGCATCTCCAGCGGGAAACTGTCCCGTTCCCGTGCAGGTTCACCGAATCGGTGCCCTTTCACCACGAGGAATCGATATCAGCCTGGTGGAGCTCCAGAGAAGACGTTCACAGAGGGAAGTCTCTTAGGGAGAGGTAGAAACGCTTTTGGAGACGTCGTCAGAGCTAGCTACCAGAGGGTGATCCACAATAACGATGCATTGAAGAGGATCGGGATAACTGGTGAGGCTTCCAAGTCGTTGGACCGGAAGCACGGCTCCAAGTCGACAGATACGCGAGATCTGATTGGTGACAAGGGAGCAGCAGCTGGAAGAAAGACATCAAGGGTTACCAGAGACAAGGGGAAACTTTCTATCGATTCTTCTGTTAACCAGAGGAATCGTTTAGGCGTCGCGTCCTTGAGTTTAGGAGGGACCACCTTCGTCAAGGACCACGGGGACGATTGCTTGAATCAGAAGAGCGACAAAAGGAATTCTTACGTGAATTCGAAGCTGTCGAGGATGAGACACTGTTGCTCGAGGAACTATTACGAGCATGGTGTCATCGGAAGCACGCTCGAGGCCAAGAAAAATGGCAGCGGAACGACGGAGGATGGAACAGGATGTGACAAATTGAGATCCTTCGAGAGACGTTTAGTAGAGCTGGAGAGAAGGTGGGAGGAGGGGGGCAATTTAGCCAGTACTCTCAGTGACTATGAAAAACGCATCAACGAGCTGGACGCTGACTTCCGGTTGAGGTTGTTGCAGTACGTGGCGCTCTGCAGGAGCGTGAAGAACTCGTTGATGAAGAAGCTACAGCCGGATAACGTTTACGAGGTCAGCTCGAGCTCCATGTAGCGATGGGGATCGACACACCATGGAGACGATGTGTTCGCCTCATAGATTAACGTGTTAAGCGTTGGGTTGAAGATTCCATCAGCCTGCATTTGTGTTCTTACGTTGATACTGTTCCCTGTTGCCAGTTTATTATCTTGTTTAGTTTAAGAACTGCTTCTCAAGAAGTGTGCTTCGATGTGTAATATGTTGTTCCTTTTTTGAAAATACAAATCTAATTTTTCAATGCAACCTGTTTAATTCTAATCGTCAGGCAATAATTTGTTAACTATACTAAATGCTATGCAGATTATAATAAATTAATTCACAACCAAAGTGAATTAAATCCTGCTTCTTCAAAAATGATATTTTGCATGTTTCCTGTATCAAATTTGCTTTTGCACTAAAATTTGCAAAGTGTGATTTAATACAGTTTGGCCCTGGAGTCCAGATACATTCTAAACATTTCAATTATTACTTGATTATTGAAATATTACAAAACTGAACAGTATTAGGTATTAACAGGGTTTCTATGCCGATGGAATAATTTTAATATCTAATAAAAAAGTGGTTTGACGAAGAATACTCGTTATTGAAACCTTATCATTTATCAGAATGAAAATGACAGTGAAATCTGAGTCATTTAAGGCGTGCCGGGTCTCGAAGTAGGAGATAAAGTATTATAGACCAACCGTTGAGAGCAGCAGCATCCATCCCTCCGGCCAGATCGATATTTCCTGGCAACCACCGGAGAGGGTGCCCACCCCAGTTATTCTGTGTTTGTAACAATGCAAGTCGATTCCTAACAGCTAGCGAAAGGTTTGAGCTGTTTATATCTCACACTGTTTTCGTCACCTTTGATTATATCCTGCATTCCATATTTCAGAAATAGCAAACTAATTTTGTACCACTGAATAGATAATTTTGTAACAATAACTTCAATCTAAACAGTAGACAATATACTTAAATCTATAAATTATAAAATTCTATTGAGTTAGATTTCACTTAAACGAATTTAAACATTAATTAGACAGTGAATAAATTATGTGTTATACACATATGATAATTCATTAGTTAGAGATACAGTAGCGGACAAAAGTTTAAGACCAAAAGGTCAAAGAAAATAAATAACAGTATAAATAAAATTTATGTTTTATGCTAATCAATAAATAATGTTCTACCATAATTACAATAAAAATCAATAGATAAACAATATTTGGGAACCATAAAATTATGTTTTACATTGTCTTGTCGTCTTAAACTTTTGTCCGCTACTGTAAGTCATTAACACAAATTTAATTAAGTTTGTGTATAAAGTAGGTTAAGGCAGTGATAGTTAGAAAATAAAAGAGATAAAGTTGGTCAAGTAGAGTTTATAGAACGGCTGGATTTACTGCAGTAGAAATGGACAACGTCCTGCGAACCATATAGAGTACCATGTGAGAAACGTAGTACAGTGGAATCAGACAGCTTTACACAGCCATCCACGTTTCACGAGCAACCTAAATACTCTTAGATTGCTTGACCAAATTTATAGTTGTAACAGTTTATAAAATATATGTCTCATACATTTTTTCCTATGTTTCTTTATAATGCCCAACAAGTTTTGATGAAATAGAATCATAATTAAATAATTATCAACCAGATAACCTTTTTTACAAAAGTTCATAGAAATCACAGTAAATGTAAAATTTGGCATTAAACGTCAAACTTTAAAAATCATTTAAGATCAACCATCTCTGCAATAAACATCAAATTCATTCCAAAGTCCATTCAAAACGTCTACCAAATCATCCCACTACCAAATGGAAGCTCAAATCCTTCAGAATGAACTTGACATTGAGCGTAATGTATCCTAGCGCTCAAAAGAAGAGTACGACTCAACTTTCCAAGATCTCTTAAAATTAACCACCCTCTCGCATCGATCCCCCCCCCCACACCTACTGAAACCTACAGTAACGGACAAAAGTTTAAGATCAAATTAAATTAACTGATTTATAAGGATAAGCAAAATTTGCATTCTGTGCTAATCGATAAGTAGTATTCTACCACAATAACAATAAAAACAAATGTATAGCCATAAAACTATGTTTTACATTGTTCTGTCGTCTTAAACTTCTGTCAGCTACTGTTTATCTCTGATATCCGAATATATTTCTAAAATTTATATTTTTTTAATACATCTTCAGTATAGTGAATCTCAGTATATTTTCTGTTTTAATATATCACTATCTCATTGACTTAGAAAGTTCCTAGTCCCTTTGAAATCGCAATTAACTTACTGGATGTATTTTAATTAAGCCAATTAGAAATTAAACGAACTGCTCAATTTATACCGATCAAGGGTTAAATAACGGAACAAGGTGTTAAAGGGAAAGGTAGAATTGACTAAAGCTTTCCCATATAGGTCACGGTACCCGGACCATTATAACAGCGGGCGTGCCATTTTTCAGCATCCCTGGACCATCCTTTTAAAACCACCCTTTAAAACTACCCTATTCTCGACTCAGCATGAGCGTGTCGAGTTACAGGTCCTTACATAAGTAAGCTCTGGGGATCGAGGTCCGTCGACGAGGATGCGCGGACATTAACGTTAACACCGTTACGGTGGCCGTTCCTGCGTAACGTTTTGTTGTTCCAAAACCGTTTCACCGGGGTGCAAAGCTCCGCCTGGGGTCGATCTAACGGGGCTAGCCGACGTGCTGGATTGGCCAGTGATATCGATGCGTCGCCGTGCGCCGTCCAATGGTGTCGCGACGCCGGCGTGCGCGGACGCCGTGACCAGGAGCTGACTTCGCGGTACCCCGTCGTGGACGCCGTCAACGAGGACGACGTCAGGCGACGTCGACGACGTTCTCCGTCGCGTACCCCGCGCGCAACCCGCTACCCACTCCGCTCGTAACCATATCTGGACTTAATTATTGGTGAGTGGTGTGTTTATTCTTGTTATTTCCTTAAAAAAAAAAAAAGAACAACGCCTCCTCCTTGCCTCTTGGATTTGATTCCTGGAATTTGAATAAGTGTGGTATTACAAATTGAGGGGTTCAGTGGAAAATAGTGGTATCTACAAGTGGTACTATACATTACCTTTTTTTTCCAATAATGAGATTTGCATAAGTTCTGTATTTGTTCAGAGGGAAAATGAAGCAAGTGCTTTTCTGATGTGCCTTAATAATTTTTCTGTTGAAGCTTAAGTTCACTCATAGTTCTCTTGAATTACAGAGTACTGCGATGAACTATCTATTTTGTCATTTGTACCACCTTTCTTTTCTCAGTTTTTAATCTATAGTAATGGTCGATCGAATTTTTACGATAGTCAATTGGGTGTTGGGGGGATTCAGTGTCCTCCATGATGAGAATACTCGTGAAATGGTGGAGAAAAATCAAACGATGAAGGAATCAACGTCGTGGTTCGTTCTGGGAGTGAACAGTGAGGTGTTTCTATCAGGAAATCGGTAAGAGCCTCCTGGAGAGACTATTTGTGGATTTCAGAGTACCAGTTTGATCAGCACCATCGGTAAACGTGATTCCAAGTGGTTCTCGATGATGGAATTTGGTTTACGCGAGTGAAAGTGTGCAAAGGAACGATTCTGAGGGATGCTTTTTGGCTTGGTGAACTGTGATTCCTCATGGATACGGCAAGGTTGAATCGTGGAAATGTCAGAGATCAGAAAAATGTCAGCGAATTTTTCGTATTGATCTGTCGAGGAAGTACATCGGACTCTTTGCTTCATTCAACACTCTCTTTTCCCCTTGGAGCTTTTGAACGATGTAAAATTATGACTTCTGATCCCCTAAACTGTATTTGATGCAGAGTTGGGTAAAATATTATCTGAAAGAATATATTAATCATCATAGATGATGTAAAATGCTATTTTTTAATACTGACATAGATGTTTAATTGAAGTTACTGCCACTTCAATTTTGTTAACGCCAAAAAAATTTTGATTTTGACTAATTTCTAAAATTGATAGTCATTAACAAAAAGAGGACGAGTTTTGATAGATGCTTACTTTTAAAAATTCTAGGGAACTACAAGTTTTGTAAGGCAACGAGTCAATTAAACGAAATCTGCCGTTCCCATCTTCCTTGTCCTCTACCCCTAACTCGTTAGCACACGTGCTGTGCATTTTCTGCCTTTTGTCTGTCACGTGCCGTTTTAATATCCGCCAGCCATTGTCCCGTGTAACGTCTTTTTGTGATCGACTCGATAGTGTGCCAACAATTTTTTGCCTTTTACGCTCATACAGGCAGAAATCATCTCTCCAGCAGCAGTCCTTCGTTCACCGTTCTCTTTCCTATAAAATTTCATAAGATAAGATTATCTGAAAACAACACTACATAAAAATCTTAAAAATAGAATAAAAGGTATAAATATGCCATCAAAAAATTGGGATTAGTTTATTAATTTTACCAATGTATTCTGACAATAAATTTGGAAACTTAAAATTAAACAAAAAAGACAACTAGTCTTTGCTTATAACACTCCATTTATTTTACTGCTTAATCTGTTTGCTTTTATGTACTATATCTGTTTATTTTTCTATACAGTGACCCAAAAAATTGATTTCTATTTCATTAAAATAAAAATTGTAACGAAGGAAGGCGTTTAATTAATTTTGTGAGTTACTTTGTGGATCTTTACTTCATTTAACTCCAGTCATTATAGCGTTATCTTCATGGAGAGCATTCTAAATTTTACATCAGCACCTTTCCAAGCGTTTCGCCATGATCCTTTATACAGGGTGTTCGTATTACGCTGTATATCGTGCAATGTTTCCACGAGAAGCTTAAGCGAAAAATACGAGGCAGAGAGGAACAGCCCGTTTCCTCTCGCATTTTTCCACCCCCTGAAGACGTTCCCCGGAGAGTTCGAGGATTAGGGTTGGAGAGGCCGCCACTCCAAATAAACACCCCCGCTCCTGAACTCCCCTTGCGCCTCGGTATCGAGAACGAACGTTCCCACACAGCCACATCTCGGGCTCGTAGGAGAAAATGCGGTCCACGATTTAAAGACTTAAACGTTCCATCGATGAGACCGTTTGAAAACGGATTGGATACTCCCGGAAAATAGAAGATTATGGTAGCATCCATTTACATGCATCTAGGAGGATAAATTATAATGCTTTCTTTAAATAATTCCATTGTGCATTTAGCAAATAAGTAATTCTTGAATAAATTTATAAATATTTTGAATATCGTTACAGTGGCTGTAAAAAGTATTCGTATGTATCCATGTTTTCAATTATCATATATTGAATTAAACTTAAAATTAAATTCTTATAAAGCCAAATTTATACAGTCTCATAAAGCTACTGTTTAACATTGAAGAATTAAAAATAACATTTGATAATGAAAATTGTAGCGTACGAATACTTTTTGTATAGCCGCAGCATATTACTTTAGGATCAATTATCATAAAAGTTATGAAATTAAACAAACAGTGTAATAAATATTCTATCGTTCACTGATTTGTCTATTCTCTTTGATAATTGTGTAACTGTTATTGCTTTTGTGATAGGGATTGCTTATGAGAAAAATATCCATTTGATGAACAGGAAGTGTGAGTGGGGGAATTGTGATGGTTTGTGTGCTTCAGGGGCTGCCAATTGCCAACGTGATCATTCCCAGCCTGAGAGCAACCCCAATAATTGGAAAATGTCCGGATTCGCGGCGGCGGGCCTTGTGGCCTTCGATTCCATCAAGTCCAAGGCATCGCAAAAACTTGCTGGGTAATGTCACGCATGCTCATGCATGCCCTGCAACAGACGAAAAATCGTTTAAAGCTATATTTAGCCAGCTTTCCTCTAAGTCTGCCCATGCGCGTAATTGAAAGCACATGTTCCTCGAGAGTATCTAATTTTCTTTATAATCATTCTTTAAATATTTTGAACTTCAAATTTCATTTGGGTATTAAGGCTTTAAGAGCTTCACCAGTTTGAGAATTAATAAGAATAAAATTTAATGCTGTAGCTTCTACAGTTTCCATTAGAAAAATAATTTAGTTATTAAAAGTTGACTGAAAGGAGCAAAGTTTTGTTAACAACATCACATAAAAGTTCTGCTATTTGAATATTGGATAAATTAGAATTTATGATATCTATGTCATAATTTATGACTTTTAAAGCAATAAGATATAGTTGTTAAAACTTTCAAATATGAAAAATGAAATAACAGTGATTCTGTTATCAGGAAGGCTCTTCAAAGTAATGATAAAAATCTGAGTTATGCTCATAAAGTATGTGATTCGCGACTTCAGATTCAGAAGAAGCAATGCTGGCTACGAGGAATTTGAGATGCCCCGCGAGGGTAGTAAAGACAATAAGGGGTTCGATGGCGAGAGAGAAGGGTACAGTAGACAAGGATCCTTTGAATCACTCCCAGAACCTGAACGGCCCCCATTGCGTCACATTGATACTTACTGCAAGCCAGAATGTCCCTGCCTATCGAAAAGATACACTATTGCTACACTAGCCTGCATGGGTGAGTCTTAAAACCTTATTTGGAAATTTCACAACTGTACCTCATCCATTATAATTGTAATTTTTTACTTATTATATATTTTATAATTTCACACTTCTATCTTTATAAAACGAAAAATAAATTTTAACAAATTTATCATTTTGGAAATATCAAACCCTATTTTAACAATTGTACCTTAAAAGTAAAAAGACGTTCAAGTACACATTTGACGTACCATCACTTAGTAATAATTCTGTTACAATTATGAGGAAATCTACAACATGTTTTAGGATTTGTAATCTCGTTTGGCATGAGGTGTAACATGGGCATGGCAAAGATGGCCATGAAGAACACCACCGAAGGTGATAACCATACCCTCAGGTTTAACTGGACAGTAGGCACAGAGAGCGCTCTGGACTCGTCTTTCTTTTGGGGCTACCTGGTGACCCAAGTGCCAGGAGGGTTTCTTGCTTCCCTGTACCCAGCTAATAAAATATTCGGCGCAGCAATCGCCGTATCTTCGTTCTTAAACTTGCTGGTACCCGGTGCACTGAAAGTTGATCCAGTTGTTGACATGATTGTGCAGGTCGTGAAAGGACTGGTGGAGGTAAGACGTCATGATAACGTATTCTTCTCATTCCTTTTTGTGAAGAACGTATACTTTGTATTAGTTAGTTATCAAAACATTTTCTCTTGTTTTCTGCTATTTACCTCTGTGCACTATTTACAGTAGCAGACAAAAGTTCAAGATGAGAGAACAGTGTAGAACATAGTTTCATGGTCTGCAAATATTGTCTGTACATTCATTTTTATTGTTATTATGGTAGAACCCTATTTATTCAGTGGCACAGAATGCTATTTCTTATTAATTAGTTAGTTTAATTTCTTTGACTCTTTGGTCTTAAACTTTTGTTTGTTACTGTAGCTAATTTATTGATTCCATTTTGAAATGATGAGTAAGAAATTATTTTTCGTGAGACACAATCCTTTCTCTTGATAAGGGTGTCACATATCCAGCGTGTCACGGTATTTGGAAGTATTGGGCACCACCCTTGGAGAGGTCGCGTTTAGCTACGTTGGCGTTTTGCGGTTCTTACGCGGCCATGGTGATAGGAATGCCGCTCTCGGGCTGTTTGACGTCAACATTCGGCTGGACAGCGTCGTTTTATTTCTATGGTACGTCAGAGCGTTGTTTTCTGAATAAAAAGTCAAGTGCTTTCATCATGTTTTTCTCTTGTAATCCAATTAAAACGCAGCTGCACATTTATTGCTCTGAAAAGTTCATACTTTGTTTTAGCACAGTTTTACAATATACGTATTCTAGTTGGTTAACACTAGAACTACCTACAATTATAGTGTACTTATTTGCATGGAAGAGATGAAATTGAAAATTATCTTTACTCATACCTTCTGCAAAAAATCATAATAAATTTTGAAAGCTAACCACAGTGAATTTATAAAGTTGCTATGAATAATCACCAATTGGTCATTTTGACTGCTCTGGTCGTTCTAGTGTTAAATTGCAGCTGATATAGTTTCACCTTACCATAGAATAAGAGCATTCTCAAACAACACGATGAAAATGATTGAAATGTTCAGGTATGTGCGGTTTGATTTGGTACTGCTTTTGGCTGTGGCTGGCCTTTGAGAAGCCGTCGAAACACCCTTGCATTTCGTCTCGTGAGCTTCGTTACATCGAAGACTCCCTCGGCCAAGGACAAGCGAATATGCCCATGCCAACATTCGCCAACACGCCGTGGCGCAAATTCTTGACGTCCATGCCAGTTCACGCGATCATCGTGGCCAATTTCTGTAGATCCTGGAACTTCTACCTATTGGTGCTCTTCCAACCCCGTTTCATGCACGAGGCTTTCAACATGGATCTGGTTGAAGTAAGTAACTTTCTTCGTACAAAAAGTGTGTGTGCACACTGTAATAAAAATTGAATCTTATTATTGAAATCAGTACAACCTCATTAACATCCATAATTAGATGAGTTTTAATTTTATCTTCGACTGTACTCTCGATTTATGCGATTCAGAACTACCAAAGTAGTAAAGCAGGGTATTACCAAATCAAATTATTTAATTTCTTCTTTGATTCGATATCTATCACGAAGAGACGCCCAATAAATAGGATTTTTTGATATTCCACCCCTAGTACTTATTATAGCGCTTCGATAAATATTATTCGTTCGACTGTTACAGACTGGCATAATCGGTTCACTTCCACATTTGCTGATGACGATGATCGTGCCCTGTGGAGGATTGCTGGCCGATTACATACGCAAGCGTGGAATACTGACAACGACGAACGTCAGGAAGCTTTTCAACTGTGGCGGTTTCGGCATGGAGGCACTTTTCTTCCTGGTGGTTGCCAACGCGACCACGCACAAAAATGGAACAGCGGCGATCGTCGCGCTTGCGTTTGGTGTCGCTTGTAGTGGTTTCGCTATTTCCGGTTTCAACGTGAACCATCTGGACATCGCGCCTAGGTATGCCAGTATCTTGATGGGAATGTCGAACGGAATCGGTACGATAGCAGGACTGCTGGTGCCATTCTTCGTAGACAACATCACGGAAAAGAAGGTATAATATTTATTATTATTATTATTATTATTCATATACGTGCCTTTTTGTAGCACTGATGATTCAATCAATTATTATTTTTGTTAAATTCCGTTGAACGTAATTTAAAATTAATGTAGTAACCGTTGTCATCCTTGTGTGCTTGCAGGACGCTCAAAGTTGGAAAAACGTGTTTATCATAGCAGCGTGTGTGCACATCTTCGGTGTGACGTTCTATGGTATCTTCTGTTCCGGAGAGTTACAACCGTGGGCTGATCCCGCTGCAGAAGAGCAGAAGACCTTCGCTATGGATGAATTCGGACAAGGGAAACCACCTGTTCCACCACCACCAAAGACGATGCAATCTGAATTCATAGTAAGTCCTATTATTATTATTATTATTATTATTGTCTTTGTTATCATTATTATTACAACTACTACTACTACTACTATTACTATTATTATTATTATTACAACAACTACTACTACTATTACTATTATTATTATTATTATTATTATTATTATTATTATTATTATTATTATTATTATTATTATTGTAACCACAGTATTTCGTATTAACAAAAATACGATAGTTCAGTATTTTTCAATTTTCAATTTTACGTTGGAAATATGTTAATACTTTAGTAGAGAGTGAGGTTCTAGAACCTCGTTTAAACTAATTTAACGCAGACCTATCATGAATCGAGTTCGTTATCAATTCAAAACTAATTCGAATGGTGTATATTTGAATTTCAAACATATTGAGTATCTAAAAGTAGAGCGCCTTCGCTTCTTGCATTAGCATTTAATCAGACAAAATTTTCTGAACGATAATACTTAAAAAATGTTTGCCATAAAAGAGTTTAAGATTTAAGGGATTTTTTTCTTTTTTTTTTCTTGTACAGAAACAACCATCCATGGAGGGAGGGGCAACCGATGATTGGAACAATTACGAGCAACTACCTGCGGACAACACGTACGCTCAACAAGATAAATCATCCGCGATAAGCTACGGATCAACCGAGACCAATAGCAACAATCCATTCCATTCGACGAATCCTTTCGCCACCGACGTGAACGCGTCCTTGGTGCAACCACCGGCGACGAATGATTATTCGTACGACGTGACACAGCAGAATCAGCAGTGGAACTAGATTCATCGATTCCTAAACAAATTGGACGGACGTAAGGAAGTTTTATGTTTAAGCTAACCGATCGGTTTAATTGATTACGTTCATTTTGTCGCTACCTCTGGTGCTTCAACTGATCTTCTGTTCGGTGTTGTTCGTTTGCTGCAATGTTGAAGACTTTCAAAAAACTTTCTCTTAGGAAATACTCTGAGGATGGTCGTTATTCGTTGAAATCGATTAAAATATTGAACTTGTGTTGGATGGATATTAATTTCATAAATTTTCTCCAAACTTATGTTTCCCTTTTCATTAGAAGGGACTAGATATTTTTGCTGTGAAAAAATGTTTATATTCCAACAGAATCGTATAGATTGACGAACATTAAACTTAATTACCAGAATTTATTTTTTTAACAAAAAAAAATAATAATATAACTTTTAGATCTTCGTTTCAGCAAAAGACACAGAATGGAATAGTTGAAGCGTTAGAGATATATTGAGAAAAGTGAAATGATTTCTTAATAATTTACAATCTTAAAGTGTCTGATATTAATGCAGAGTCACAGGCTTGTTATATTTTGAATTAGAATATGAAGGTATACTATGTTCTTGCAATACCTAAGAGTGCAGGGTGTAGTGCTGTAAGTTTATGCAAGAAAATCAATCAAACGTAAAGAGATACTGAGGTACGAGAAGGAACCTAAAATATAAACAGAAAAAGGTTAAAAGTACGTAAAAAATCGAAATATCGAAACGTTTTTTTAGAAAGACATTTAATCGGAAACAAAAAATGGAAATCGAAAAAGAAACTTTCTACATTAATTATCAATGTGATTATGCAAACTTTCACGTTCGTGTGAAGTGAATGAACTTGCTAAACCCGAGATTGGTCTCCTAATTACATATATTATCTACTATGTAACTTCGTACAAAGAAGTGGATGTAAATGACCTAATTTGAAAGTAACTAATTGTAAGAGATCATAATGATCTTAACAGAAAACTTGTTCATAGACCCCTCCTGTGGAACCGAAGAAATCATTTTTACAGAAGTATATACACAGACAATAAACAGTGGCCAAACCTTCGTGGACAATAATTTAATAATTGAAGACAATAATGACTAGAAGGTTTGGAGACACAACGGAGGAAAAGATAGATTCAGCACGATCGCTGAAACTTTTAGGTATTACTCACTTCATTTTTTGTTTTGGCGCCAATAGTAGCCAATTCGACGACGGAAAAGTTAGAAACATAGCAATAAAAAATGAAACCAATACTGAAGATATTATGCTGATCGTTGAGAGTAAAAGACGAAGAACGATGCGCGCGCCGCTCCTACGGTGCCCATCTTGAGATAGTACAACCCGGTCCTCGATGATAAGCAAACGTACGATAACTAGAACGAATTAATTATCGAAACGTCAATATTTTAACAATGGGACTGGCGGGTTCTAATAATTAATGCATCCCTCGGAAACGCTGGTTTAAAAAGCGTTTATACGAGAGAAAGATATTAATACGATTATTCAGGTACAAGTCGTATCATAGACGAGATTACGTTACTTAAGCCTTTCGAATTTAAATGTAATTGCAAGCACATGGATCCTAATGGAACTTTGAAACGTATGAAAGTATTCGTAAGAAAGTGATAACAAGATGAAAGTATTAGTATGATAAGATGTAAAGTACCGTAGGGCTCTCTTTGTTGGGACCTGATTTCTTCGAGTGAATTCTCACCTTGTGCACCGACGAAAGGATCTTCCACAAAATTGATAACCTCTTCAAATACAATTTCAAATACATCTTCTTTAGTCGCTTTGTTTAAAATCACATTAATAATTTGCAACACTGTTACGAATTTTTAAATCTTGTTCACGTGATCTAATTCAAATAATGAAACATATTTTTGAATTGACACATATAATATTTACACTATTGATTCATTATTTTCAAGAAAAGTACAATATATTTTGTTAAATATGTAACGTTATTAGTAAAATCTGTATCTAACAACGAACAAGTAATAGAATACTCCATAAAGAATAACGTTCGATCGATCGAGTTATTGCGTAACATATGAAGTATGCAATAGTATCGATCAAGAATATCGAATTCTTCAGTCAAGATGGCGACTAGGACGCGCTTTCAAAGCTTAGTCAGTTTGCGTGCGGTATATTTATTCGGTGTTGTGCTTGAAGAGGTTAAGCAATTTTTGTATAAAAATTTGTGAATATGTCAATATTGATGTGTTGCTCGAAGTTCTTGGTGAACATCAACGCGTCGAATATTTCCTGAAATGGTGTACGCATGGTATCAAGATCCTGGGGTTATTTAGAACAATGGTGCCACGGTTCGGATACATCGAGTTCTACTGTACGTATTTGATGAAAGTATATTCATTAAAGTTCGAACATCAGTTCGAGAATTAGGAACACATCGCATTATTATACATTGTCCTAGATGTTTATACTTCGTATTATTAAAACATGCATACATATATTCGCACACGGGCATTTACACAGGCACACATATACGTACAAAACGTACATATATATTTCGTTATTATATACTACGAATGTTATTGGTGATTTTTCATCTCCAACTTCAGAGAACAGAATATATACACACGTTGAGAGTGCAAAGATACTAAATGTATTAATACATATTATATTTGCACACGGGCATTTACACAGTCCCACATATACGTACAAAAAGTACATGTTTCGTTATTATGAACATACCACGAATATTGGTGATTTTTCATCTCTTGTTTCAGAGTAAAATAATATCCAATTCATTGCATTGTTTCGCGGGTGAATCTTAACAATATAGATGTATATAATATTCGTACATTTTGAGAAATACACATAATACGCGTTAAACATCGATCGATCGTTTATATAAAAATTAATAACAAACGACTAAAACATGATTATTGGTAGATTGAATTAAAAAAAAGAAAATATCAAAGAGAAATATTTTGAAAGTATATAAATTCTACGAATTTAAATTCAATGATCGCGAAAGTATTTTATTGTGAATAGAATTAAAGGTTATGGTATCAATATAAATAGAATTACGTATGTAATACTACCTAGTTTGTATCGTAAGAGAATCTGATAATCTTGGCAGCATAATAAGCTATAGTAAATTTTTCAGAATTTTAAAAGGGGAACAGTAAATAAAAAGAGGGGTAGATGTATAATAAAAAACGATCGATCGAAAACGCATTGTACACATTCAAAGTCGAATCATAACATTACCGGAAACACTCTGTATCTATATTATTCGAGCAGCCCTTTTTTCCGTTGCCCGAAAATCCATGAGATTAGTCAATTTGCGCGATACCCTTTTAAAAAGTTATAGATACATAATATGAGATATATACATATATATAAATATATAAGTATACATGTGACCGATATATAATTCACACGCTAAACGATGAATAAGGTTAGGTGTTATTATACATATTCTTGGTCGTGTCGTGGTTGTAATTAATATATACATGCATATACGTACGCAATGAGCTCATGTTGCCATTATACATATGATACTGTACTAATCATACTGATCTTTTGGTATCATAATTTTTGTAGGATAATTTCACTGGTTTTTTTTTATCGAATTACATTATCTTATTTACACAGAAATTTAGTCACAAAAATATAGTTAAACAAATACTTTTTATTGTAAATTTTTCTTCACTTTTTTATATTAGCGGACGAGCTTTTGCTTTATAATTCCATTAATTTTTGAAAATAAGCACGTGAAGAGATTTTAATAGAAAAGCAATGATTAGTATAAATTTGGATATTTATAAATGAAGTGTAAATAATATAACATAATATTAATTGTTAAACTTAATGAATCTAATACATACGAAAGGGTTATCACTTAATATAATATATAAAATTATATTATTATATTATTGCATATACGCATATATATGTATGTATATCGCTGAGGGTAATAATCGAGTGTAATCACAATAGATGAAAAGCTTGCTGAAAAGAATTGCTAGTGATTAAGGGTGCGCTTTAAAGCAATTTATTTTTTAGACGTTTCGTGGTATCGACAATAATATCTTGTAATCTCATGCACTTGTTATGATGACACAACAAATCAAGTAGTACTTTTATGCAATTTGTTGTTAAGGCTTGTTTAAGAGTACACGTTAACTCTTCGTGCAGTTTTATCAAAGACAATAATGAAAAAATCAAGAAGAAAAAATATTAAGTATTATGATATTAAGACAATAAAAGAGAACTTCTAAAAATTCTTAAAAACAGACCAATGACTGTTCATAAAAAACATTGAAAGTACTTGTCTATAATTTTTTAAGTAATTTATTAAATCGTTCTTAATTAGTGTTAAAATAAAATTATATCCTGCGGGACAGATTTAGTAACATTTTTGGTCTCTTGAAAAATTATACCGACAATAATCGTTTTTATATTTTATTATACATCGTTGAGAATAATTCGTATTTTAATATAGAAAGGGCCTTTGTACGTACAATGTATTTTTACTTGTATCTATAGATTCGTATGCTAGCAGTTACGTAAAACGAAGGGTTAACGGTAACCGCGCAAATATTTCTCTTCAACGCGTTCCACGGCGCAACGATATTTTCGATTGATTTACACAATGGTAGATTGATGTATTTCGAAACTATAATTCGATGAAATTTGTCGAACGGGGACACTCTTCGTGCACGTAATTAAAGCTTCCCCGTCGAACACAGTGCTCGACGATTCCGTACGTTACGTTGAAACTGTTACGCTGCTGTAATAATTTCTAACCGGCCGTAATATTACCGACAATACAAGTAGATAATAACAGAATTACGATTTGCTTGCCTGACAATAATCAATGTAATTATAAAAATGATATGATTAATAACGTATTTTGAATGCGTTGACGTTTTTCGTGATACCGTTTCCGATCTTTCGTTCGGTGAAAATTCGGAAATTCAAGTGGCACGCGTTTTAACGAATGTGACGTTGCACGCAATGTCTGTTATTCGCCAACATGGCTGTCACTCAAACGTCGAGCGAAACGATTCATCGTTACGTTAACGGAAGAAAGTGGCACGTCCGGTAATCATCGAAAACTATGAAAGTATCGTGTTTCAGTTAGTATTCTGTGGCAAACACGCTTTTTAGACTTGTTTATAATAACAATTACGTTTGATATTTACGGTAGAGTGGAGTCGAGAAATGAAAATGCCCGAGTAAACTATTTTTCGAATCACTGTTTAATTATTAAGGACTTTTTGAGAGGATACTTACCTTGTAAATAACAGAAAGAGAATGAATATTTAAGGATATATTATCCTACAGTAAATGTTGAAATAATGAATAGCAAGCGGACGATGATTATGAGAATATTTAAGACAAAAATCACAGCATATATTGAAATAAAGAAGTATCGATTCGATCAAATATGAAAACTTTGAAATATGAAGATAATATTGTCTAAAGAAAGGAAAGACTAAGATAGTCATAAGAATGGACAATGAAGTTGCGAAAGATTGAGAAAAAAAAGATGAAATACTGAATTAATAAAATTTATGCAAACATAAACAGAAGCTTCTTCGGATAACCTTGTATTGTATTAATATATAACCATTATGACTCTGCTCTACCAACACAGATTTGGATGTAACTTCCTTGTTTGTAAACCATGGCTTGCATTACTCAATGCTACATTGGACATATTATACACGCCATTGTATCGAAGTAGTAACTGGCCTAACGTTTATTCACGTTATCCATTGTCAAATCGAAAGGTGTGGTTAAGCCTCGAAATATACATTAACTATAATCACTACAAATGATACGTAGGATAAGTTCTAATGCTGTTCGAACAATAATACTGATATATTTATATGAAATATATAGCTCCAATAATAATTTTATGACAATAAAGAGGAAACAAAAATACGGTGTGAACCGAACGCAGCGCGCTAATGCACTACAAACGAAACTATAATTGTTACTAGATCGAATTGATGAAACTCGAATTCCGTTA
This sequence comes from Tetrapedia diversipes, assembly GCA_033822845.1. NCBI lineage: Eukaryota > Metazoa > Arthropoda > Insecta > Hymenoptera > Apidae > Tetrapedia > Tetrapedia diversipes. The sequence continues at coordinate 121,080 of JAOPTO010000551.1, read as the reverse complement.
GATGGAGGTGCTACATTTTCCTCGAAACTTGTGAACTGCAGTAGTCAAACTTCTTGTATTTTCGCGCTCGTTCTTTCTGGTGCACCATGTATTATGTTAAACAAGTAACTATACATATGCATACATATAATCAAAAGTACTGTTTACGCGATATGAACAATGAATAGGAGAAAATTGAATGTTACATTTTTTCGTGAGAATAATTATTTATTTCTTATCTATATTTTCTTGCATCGATAAACAGATATGTTTACAGACAGTGGCTGTTCACAAATATTGCTAAGAATATTTTATCGTTAGAGTTATATAAAATATTTATGCATTCATTTATTATTGATAATAGATGTAGCATTGTTAAGTTTAACATACACAAACTTTTATGATTGTCAGATTTAAACAATCTCATAATAACAGGTTTTCAAAAGATATAAGTAGGTGTAATTATTCGTTAATTTTTATGTTATTTTTATTTCTATTTTAAGTGACTTTTAATGCATTTGCGAGCGTTCCTTTATGATAAGTATGTTGTAAATTAGTGCAGTAAAATATTTTATTGTTCATGTTAACAAACACCACAATAGCTGTTACTAAAAGTTTTACGTATTGTCACTGAAAGTTATTTGTTAAATTGTTTCTTGTATCACTCCGCGTAATCATTAGCTATAAATTTTAGGAGTGTAAAACGACAGAGACGAATCATATTATAGTAACATGAACCACTCATAGATATTCTAAGCGTTTTACAGTATGTACTGGTTTGGTTTCTAGCCATTCGCAAAACTAATATTTACGTATCGTTAAATATGATGGCCTGGTATGCGATAGAAAGGTTGATAATATTTTCAAATTTGATTAATTTTTATTTTATTGCTTCAATTATACAATTGTTTTTTCTGAATGTGATCAAAGGACCGTGTGTAAGGCATTGGCTATGGGTGTGTGTTGAGCTTGCTATGCTATTGGCTTCGGACGCAACTGTATGTAGCGTGAGGTTAAAAAAATGCTTGAAGTGTACATTGTTTATTCATAAATCCGAATGAAAGTACTAACTTGTGAATTAAGGTAAAATCGTAAGGTACTAATGAAGGAACCATTTGAAAGTATATAAATAAATATATATATATATATAAATTAATTAAATATAATTATACATCACATATATATATATATATACACACATGTTCGTATATGTATGTACATAGCATATGTAACGTGTTACATGTTCTATATACATATGATACATATTTGCTCGAGTAGCTGATCGTTATATGTACATTTTTTAAGTACATAATTTGAATAATGTCCAGCTACATTGTTTTATTGACTTTGTTTTGCAAGGAAAAGAAATATCACTTATTGATATAAAAAATAAACTTAAGCTCGCAAATAAACTGAAAGTAATACATTTTAAGAACAATAAAGTAGAAACATTAATATATATTATGCTACGTTTATTTTGCCATGATACTCTCGTGCTTTCCTTTTGTTTGAGTCTATGCATTTATGTTTTAACTTAACAATTTCTTAAAACTTATTTCTTGATTGTTAAACTTACCATCAAGAATTTTGATTCTTAATAATTACATAATTATTAATTTAATTCACTTTAGCCTTCTATTTCTGTTCTTATAAAAAGGTAGATGTTTTACAAATTGGTATGTAAACATTTTTTTTTTTTGTATTCCTATCGTAAAGGTCGTTTTCACAAAGTACGAGTGTTTCACGAAGAGATATCTAATTGCAAGCCATATCGTGCTAAGCTTTTTGTGGTTCGTCGTTATACTTTTTACTTGTGAAATGTTCAGATTATATAGCCGTTACGTGCAAGTACACGCGTGATCGGCGACTGTTTTGTGTCACGCGAAATGATCTATCGCTCTACAAATTGTACGAACCGGAAGCGTACAGTAGCGGACAAAAGTTATAAGACGACAGGACAAATGTAAAATATAATTTTATGGTTAGCAAATATTGTTTATCTATTCATTGATTAGCATAGAATACAAATTTACACTGTTATTTCTTATTAATTAATTCATTCATTTTCTTCAACCCTTTTGTTTTAAACTTTTGCCCGCTACTGTACGTTTCTGTGTCTTTCGACTAATGTCGGATGCATTAAAAGCAATTTCTTGTGTTCCCTTGCCGAAACAATGCTTCGAAATGAGTCTATACCGAGTGTAAAAATTAGAACGTCCTATTTAACCGTGAATCATTTATCGATGGAACAATTTACTGCAAATGCTGCATTATTTGCCTCCCCCCCCCCCCCCCCCCCCCTCCACTACCCTATATCTGTATTATACGACGGTCAAAACTTTCTAAGCGAAAAATCCTCGATGTCGACCGTGTGCACTGTATATGTTAAATTAACAAAATTATCTGAATTCACAAAAATTGTATTAATGATTATAAGTAGGTAATTTAATCATTTTACTTATTATTACTAATATTATTACTAATAATGTTGTCATTAAATGAGAAAAATAATACTTTTAAATAAAAATTAAGAGTAGACGTCAAAAATAGTTTTCTCGTATAACTTTGATTTTATTATATGTGTTTGTTTCGGTAAAATGATTCATTGAAGGAATAGAAATGTTTAATTAACCGTTGTCGAAAAATGATTCGCATTTCCTTGGACAGTTCAATTAATGCATCCATTCGAAATTTGTTCGGATTCGTATCTGGTGTGGGTGCATGTACATGTGCAGGTGTGCGTGCGTGCGTGCGTGTGTGTATGCTCGTGCGTATGTACATATACATACTTATATATACGTATATATACATAATACATATGATTATATAAATTTCGATCGATCCTAGTGTATCGAACTGACAATATTATTAAAGTTGATCGGATTTATTGTTTAATCGACAATAACGTATTTGTTAAGGGCATTCAAGATCTATAGCGTTACGCGTGAGTCAAAAGAATCTGCTCTTCCGTGCTGTGCATCAAAAGTACACGAGATTTTAGTGTTAACGATCTATTCACAAGCTCGATCACACGATTTAGCTTCCTGTGCTCCGGTCTGTCTTCGGTTAACGCATTATCAATGAGATTTGAATTCAAAATTTTCCCGCCAACTATCGCAGTTGACAAAATTAATTATATCAATGAAATTGTTTATGTATTTGTTCAACAATTTATCATAAATCATATCATTAGATAAAACAGTTGGATTAATTATTAGTTTTATAAGAATTTCTTAAATTATTAAGAATTTCTTTTTGCTTTCATAATTTATATTAATAATAATAATAAAAATTGTTAATTTTATATCGTTGCTAGAATTTATTGATTATTTTATGGTTGAAATGTTTATTATTTATTTATTCTTAATGAAAGCGCTGTTAAAAGTTGTTAAGAGTTCTGAAACATTATTACTGTCACGGGGAGACATTAAACGGCGCGAAATTCAAATTGTCAGCGCGACGGACGTGTTCTCTATTGATGATGCGTTACAATTTTCTTCACTTGATATCAGTTTGAATGTCTTAGGGCTGGAAAAATATGTAGAATTCAATTGTCGCGTGCATCATTGTCACGATTTAAATTACTTGTACGAATTCATTGAAGGGTTCGCGATCACGGCACACTGTGGTGTCGTAAAGGAATTGCGCAAGGATCGATTTACCGCGTGAAGTATTATTCTCTTTTCTGTGTCCATTGACGTTATTCGCACTCTCTCGCGGCGGTTTCATAAACAACAGAGATGGCAAGAAAAGGATGATTAATCTTAATACACGCCTGTCGTGGGCAATTTAAAGAAAATCTATTTTGACTGTTTCAAACGTATACCAAACCGAAAACAAAAAATATGATAAGATAGCGGGCCTGTTCTATTATACACACACGTAGCTACAAATTAGAACGAGAAAAGATAACAAAACAGAACACGAGTCATTGTTACACACGCCGGTAAGGTCTGGTTTGTTAATAATTATTACAACAATAATTATGTAAAATATGTATGTATACTGTAATTTTGAGTGTATTATGTAATTAAAAAAAAAAAAAAAAAAAGAAAGAAAGACAAAAGACACTGATTATTGACAATAAATTGTAAGCCGATCTTTTGAAATACTCACAATTTTTTTTCAGACAATTAAGCGTAATAAGGTGGGGTCAAGTGATCGAAACAGAATTAGCATATTAATTACAGAATGAACGTTTTTTTATTCCACTTTTCATAAGCTATTTTTTTTTTTATACTTAACAATTAAATAGCAAAGATAATTTTTTATTTTCTCAATGTGCATTAGCAATTATTATATTTAGAATTTCTATAACTAATACAAATATGCATAACAAATTGTTTAGGATTAATAAAAGAAAAAAAAGAAAATGAAGAATGGGGTGAAAGGTAGCATTAACTGTAACTAGCTTTATTACAATTATCATACATCACTTTTGCAATCATTTTACAATTATAATCACAATTCGAATTGCATACGCTAATTTTACACTATTTGCATCACAGATTACCATCCGGGGTACACATTTAAAACTGCAAACTTCTATATTTGCACAATTATAACCTCAATTTTACCATTTCATAGGAGAACAAAATAAGAAGTATATTTTTGTAATTATCAGAAACAGTGCCATACTGTTTCTTTTGTGATGTGCAAAATTATCAGTATTCCCAGGTTCCTTGTTACGATGGAAAAAATATCAATTTGGCGTGTCTTGCATGTTGCCCAAGTGGTTGACGGGAAAGTAGCCGGGGATTCCTAACAACGTCATGGAACTGCGACTTTCTCGTTGGGATTTCGTCGGAACGCTGCAACAGATAATTATTGAACGTCGAAGAAACGTAGTGTAATCGCACGCGACGCTTTCCCGGAAGTCGAGGCTCGCCTGGAACATCCGTCGAAGATGCAACCACTCCATGGGCGGGTACACCAACGATCGACATATCAATCGCACCTGGTCGAACTAAACGGGTGTACACTATTGCCTGAAATGTTTAGGTATACCTGTTGGATGTCCACGAGTACAGTAGCGGACAAAAGTTTAAGACCAAAGGGTCGAAGAAAATAAATAAATCAATTAATAAGAAATAAATAAAATTTGTATTCTGTGCTAATCAATAAATAGTGTTCTAACGTAATAACAATAAAAATGAACAGATAAATAATATTGAAAATAAATAAATCAATTAATAGGAAATAAATAAAATTTGTATTCTATGCTAATCAATAAATAGTGTTCTACCATAATGACAATAAAAATCAATAAATAAACAATACTTGCAGACTATAAAATTATGTTTTACATTGTTCTGTGGTCTTAAACTTTTGTCCACTACCGTACTTAAGTTCAACAAGAACAATAGAATCTCCTTTTTAGCGTGATGCGCTGAATATACAGTCAGTCACAAAAGTTTCTATAAACCTGGTAAATGTTTAATGGTTATTAGTCAGTTTGATCGATATGATTAAATAGATGCTGGAAATGTAATTATGTTTCTTGTATTTGTATACAAAAAAATATGAATAAGCTGAAAATACAACTCTGTAAAAATTCAAATATATTTATCACGTTTATATAGAAATTTATAGTAATTGTAATCACGGATTTCAGGCATTTTAGTACACTTATGGTAATGATAGAGAGTTTACCGTTTTTGCAGGATCCGTCTAATTTGAAAGTCAGTTTCCAGGATTTTTCAGGATTGTTGTGTTTTTCCAAATTTTTCAGTTTCAAATTTGACAAATCTACAGACACCTTTGTGACTGGCTGTATATTTAAATCAGTCAAAATTAAAGGAAATTAATCTTAAGTTCCATTAAAAAAATTATTTGGATCTCAGTGTGATGTTTAAAGAATCTTTTATCGTTTATTATGTGCAAGAAAATTACTTATTCATTGAATTCACGTGAATTCATCTATTGAAAAATGATCGCTTCGTTTTTGGGTCACATGGATCCAAAGAGAACAATAGGGTTAAGCACACTTCGTATCTCAACGCGTCGACGGTGCAAAATCTTTCCATAATCACGTGTGCCTAAACTTTTGAGCGTTAATGTATATGTGTCGCGATGCATTGTGCGTGCACGCGCTCGCGTACAATCAAAGAGGAGTCCACCGCGTGGAGGATTTACTTTCTAAAGCCCCCTCCGGGGTTCGTCCGGTATCCCTACGGTGACTTTTGCGTGTTGCAATCGACCGGGAGAAGCGGCGGGAAGCACTTTTACTGATTTTTCACCACCGCGTGTCTGAATGTTATATCACAAACCACGGGCGTGCGGGAGATGGCGGTCAGTGTCGTGAGATGCCTTCTTCTGCTCGTCTTCCTCGCTGTGCTGCAGTATCGTAAGTAGTCTGTGCAAGTCGACAGTACCTCCTTTTTTTCAAGCTTGCCAAGCGGGATCTTGGCACGTTGAAATCGTTCTCACGAGTTTGTCATTGTGTCACGGTGTTTGGAAAACGTTTGTTGCAGTAGTGGACAAAAGTTTAAGACGTCAGGACAATGTAAAACATAATTTTATGGCTCACAAATATTGTTTGTCTATTCATTTTTATCGTCATTATGGTAGAACACTATTTATTGATTAGCATAAGATACAAATTTTATTTATACTGTTATTTCTTATTAATTAATTAACTTACAGTAGTGGACAAAAGTTTAAGACGTCAGGACAATGTAAAACATAATTTTATGGCTCACAAATATTGTTTGTCTATTCATTTTTATCGTCATTATGGTAGAACACTATTTATTGATTAGCATAAGATACAAATTTTATTTATACTGTTATTTCTTATTAATTAATTAACTTACAGTAGCAAACAAAAGTTTGAGACGTCAGGACAGTGTAAAGAATAGCTTTATGATTTGCAAATATTGTTTATCTATTAATTTTTAATGTTATTATGGTAAAACACTATTTATTGATTGGCATAGAATACAAATTTTAATTATACTGTTATTTCTTATTAATTAATTTATTTATTTTCTTTAGCCCTTTGGTTTCAAACTTTTGTCCGCTACTGTATATGATTGGGCTGGATCTGTCGTTCAGAAAAAAGTCGTTTCGCTCATTTTGGTTTGATACTGTTAGTGGCTTCGAGTGAAACTTGATAGAATAGGAATTGGAGAATTTGTAGTGTTGTTAGTGTTTAAAGTTATTTGGTGATTTTTGGGTGCTTTAACGTTGTGTACCACCGTGACGATTCTGGGTAGTTTTTGAATGAAAAAATACAAGTTTTGTTTTAGAATCCAAAGTGTTAAAGGTATCAATAAAAAAAGTCGCAATTTTGGATCATAAGAATATTACAATTTTAAGTTAAAGTTCTGAAGAATGAAACCTTCACTTAGTAAATATCTATATGCAAATTTCTATAAAAATGTAAAACATGATATCACCTGTTATGTGCACTGGCAAATTGTTCTTTACTTGAACGTTCACTAAAGACTGTAGCTTAACACAGAAATACTGTAACTTTATAGTAATACAAGGTTCATAGTTTACTAGTTCATTATAAAAATGTTGAACCGTAGAAGAAACGAATAGACAGCATGATCTATTAGCTTGTTATGTTCATAGACCATCTCTGAGGTTGAGTTCTTCTTACTCTGTTACCGTAAAAAGAGACTTGGTAATTAGTAATGTAAGTGGATCGTTAATCAAAGGTCGCCTTAGAAGGTACAGTAGCGAACAAAAGTTTAAAAGCAAAGGGTTAAAGAAAATAAAAAATAACAGCATAAAAATTAAATTTGTATTCTGTGCTAATCAATAAATAGTGCTTCACCATAATGACATTAAAAATTAATAGATAAACAATATTGAAAATAAATTAATCAATTAATAAAAAATAACAGTATAAATAATATTTGTATTCTATGTTAATCAATAAATAATGTTCTACCATAATGATGATAAAAATTAATAGATAAACAATATTGAAAATAAATTAATCAATTAATAAAAAATAACAGTATAAATAATATTTGTATTCTATGTTAATCAATAAATAATTTTCTACCATAATGACGATAAAAATGGATAGATAAACAATATTGAAAATAAATTAATCAATTAATAAAAAATAACAGTATAAATAAAATTTGTATTCTATGCTAATCAATAAATAGTGTTCTACCGTAATGACGATAAAAATGGATTAATATACAATATTTGCGAGCCATAAAATTATGTTTTACATTGTCCTGTCGTCTGAAACTTTTGTCCGCTACTGTAGATCTCGGTTGGTGGTTGAGTAAAACACCGATTATCCGTCTCTTTTAATTCTAACGTTGTTGCTGCAAGAATGCACTCGGTTGGAGACGAGCAACAAAAAATTAATCGGAACGGAATAACAAGACAGTCGACCTTCACCCCGTTCTCCCGGTTTCGCATAACGGTCGAACAGTTTTTAGTACTAAAACCCCCGGGGAACATTGATTATACGCACACGGTTGAATATTGGACGACAGGCGGTCAACTAGGCGTGCAAAAATAATTCCCGTGAAATCGGGATCCCTTGGACAGAAAATTAGGGGTACACGCGGTGCACGTTATTGTACAGCAGCGGACAAAAGTTTAAGACCGAAGGGTCAACGAAAATAAATTAATAAACAAAATTCGTATTCTGTGTTACTAGATAAATAGTGTTCCATCATGGTAACAATAAAAATGAATATATAGATAATATTTGAAAACCATTCTCCTTCCGACTTAAACTTTTGCCTGCTACTGTATCTCAGTTTTTATCAGTGCATTGTGTTCGTTTATAGGTGATGTGAGTGCTGAAACCAAAACGTTCAAGGATCTGTTCAACAGTACTTCCTGCGCCAAACCACCCTTTGAATGTCCACATCCGCAAATTGAATTTTATTTATACACAAGGTAAGCTACAGCAGCGAACAAAAGTTTAAGACAAGGGGACAATGTAGAACATATATAATAACACAATAAAATATATCTCAGATATATAATCTTATAAAATATATTATAATTTACTTATAATTTGATATATCTCAGATATATTTTATAATGTATATTTGCTTGTGGTTATATGCTCCGTTGCCGCTGTAGTTCGTTTAAAACTCAAGTGGCACGACTTGAGCAACCTTACCCTAGATTAGGTGCTTTAACACGTTCGTCGCCACGTCGCCCATATTTGGGTGACGTTCTTTTTCTTACAGTTGAATAGAATTTTAAATTGAAATTTTAAAACAAATTCAGTGGAACAAGTATCGAAATATAAAATACATAAAATACAAGTAAAAAGTTAAAATTTTTGCTGTTTTTATATCTTTATACCCCAGTTTTCTGTGCGATCGGATTTGGGCCTAGCAAGAAACTCAGCCGAATCATGGGACAAAACGAAAGAATGTGCTAAAATCGTCTATACAATAAAATCCCCAATCATTTAGTTGCCAACCCAATAACTTTCTATCATCGACCATTTTATACCGTCTCGCGTTTCCCGTCAACGCCTAGGAATTCGATCCCGCGTCAAGGAGACGGTGTTGGTAGAAAACGAGAGAAAAAGAGAATCGCGACTCCGCGGGTGTTCTAACTTTCGGTGAAATTTCCCATTTACTTTTGCGTCAGCGAGCCGACGAAACACCTTGGCCGGGTGTCCCTCGCCTTCCACTTTCATTCGAGAAGGTTCACCTCGAACTTGGCTGGCCGCAAGGAAGCACCTCGACGTAAGACTCTCGATTTCAAGATCACGATCATTTCGTCTCGCATTGAAAGTGGCCTCGTTCCAAGGTTCACCTTTCTCCGATAGCTATAGCCGGTTGGACGTGGCTCGGGCACTTTTACTCATTCGCGTTTTCCTCGTTTGTTGCGTTGGATGTCTCCCTCTCTGTGTGTGAAACGCCGTCTTGTTAAAAGCGAGAAGTGAACGGTGTTAATCCTGTATTTGTGATACGTTTCGTTCGTTTTGTGTTAGTTCAGGTTGTTCACTTTTCCTCTGTTTCTTGTTTCCTAGACCGATCATCGGATGTGTTTTATCTTTTAAGGTGACTTCTGTCAGGTACAGTAGCGAACAAAAGTTTAAGACGTCAGGATCATATGTAAGATATAATTTTATATCATATTTCGCGAATATTGCTTATCTATTCACTTTTATTGTCATTATGGTAGAACACTATTTATTAATTAGCGTAGAATACAAATTTTATTTATTTCTTATCAATTAGTTAATTTATTTTCAATATTGTTTATCTATTCATTTTTATTATCATTATAGTAGAATACTATTTATTAATATTTCTTATTAATTAATTAATTTATTTTCTTTGACCCTTCGGTTTTAAACTTTTGTCTGTTACTGTATCTTTGTATTAATCTTTTGAAAGATGAATTTATTAAAATTAGAAAAGAAAGTTTTTCTAGGTGATTTAAAAGTATTTTAGAATTCAACAGGTTATTTTATTTCCTTGGTAAACTTACCAGTAAATGTTTATTTACAAAAATTTTTACTTCAAATTTTGCAGTTATTCTTCACTTAATAAAGTAGAAGTATTAATAAGCATTAACTACTCTCCTCAGCTTTTACTTTTTAAACTCTATTTTAAGAATAATAAAACTTTCTTATTCCTTTCTTAGAAAAACTGTTTTGAAACAGAGTGTAACTGTTTCGTGATTGTAACATTTGTGTTCACCTCTTTTGCAGGGAAACACAAAAGAAACCTTTACGAATAGACATTCGAAGGTTCGAGTCACTTCATTACTCTAGGTTCAACAAGTCACATCCAACGAAGATCATTATTCACGGTTTTGGCGGAGGAAGGAATTTAATACCTAGTCCAGATCTTCGAAAAGGTAACTTCCGTAAATATAAAAATTGCTCGATCCACTTTACCTTCATTTTATCAACTTTTCCGATCTATATCAAACATAAAGAGATTTAAAAAACTTGAAACTACTTTTGCAAGTCTTTGTCGTCTAACCTTGTTAAAATTTATTTTTGCATTGCTCGTTTAGAAAGGTAATCAACAAAATTACAATAATAAAAGTAGCTTATACGAAATTTGAAGAAAGCAGAATAAGATATTTTACAGTAATGAATTTCACTGACGACAATTTATGTTTCAACGTAAAATAAATGCCAAATCAACAATTTTCTCAATCAAACTTCAATCAATGTTATTTATAATAATGAGAAAAGGTCTCAAGTACAATTGTCACCTCTTTAAATATCCGTTTTGAAAAGAAAAATAATTACAGTAGCGGACAAAAGTTTAAGACGTCAGGACAAAGTGAAACATAATTTTATAGTTCTCAAATATCGTTTATCTATTCATTTTTATTGTCATTATGGTAGAACACTATTTATTGATTAGCATAAAATACAAATTTTATTCATACTGTTATTTCTTATTAATTAATTAATTTACAGTAGTGAACAAAAGTTTAAAACGACAGGACAATGTAGAATATAATTTTATGGTTCACAAATATCGTTTATCTATTCCTTTTTATTATCATTATAGTAGAACACTATTTATTGATTAGCATAAAATACAAATTTTATTTATTTACTGTTATTTATACTGTTAGATCTTAAACTTTTGCCGGCTACTGTAACATTTAGCCGATATGAAACGTCCATCGATCGCAGTCGAGGGAATCATTCGAAACTTTCGAGGGAATCATTTGAAACTTTCGATTTCAGCGTATTTCACGCGAGGCAATTACAATATTATTATCGTCGATTACGGTACATTGGTGCGCGAGCCCTGTCTGTCGCAAATACAATGGGGCCCAGATTTCTGTTCACGATGTATTGCTCAATTGGTAAGGTACTTGAGGGATCATCCTCGGGGCACGAGGGTGGAGAATATACACGTGCTGGGGTACAGCGTGGGCGCTCATATAGCTGGCCTGATTGCGAATTATTTGCCCGATGACAAGCTTGGAAGGATCACAGGTAACGTGTACAATTTCATTTATTTAAGCAGAAGAGACCGGGGTCAATAATAATTGCAGCGTCGAATATTAATCCTTTGCAATTCCGTTGTCCCCTCTCAGGGGACATTAGAATTTATTAGTGATTCCGGGGAATCGACTTATCCCAGCGCAACCTTTTCAGAAATGCATGTTTCCGTGAAGTTTTCTGCTAAAATGGCACAAGATGTCAAATCAAAATATGGGTGCAGTTACCAAGGTATACAGGGTGTTCGGACAGCCCTGGGCTTAAATTGAAAGAGTAACTCCCTGAGACATTCTAAGACGAAAATCAAGAGTAACGATTTTGCGTTTGAGGCTTTGTTTAGGAGTTATAACTAGTTAAAGATATCGTTTAATCCGGACCGTTCGACTCTTGAGCATCACTGTGGACTCAGCGACGTTACCGACCGAGTTGCCTCGGTTACTCGCTCTCAAGCGTCGAACGGTCCGGATTAAACGATATCTTTAACTAGTTATCACTCGTAAACAAAGCCTCAAATGCAAAATCGTTACTCTTGATTTTCGTCTTAGAATGTCTCAGGGAGTTACTCTTTCAATTTAAGCCCAGGGCTGTCCGAACACCCTGTATAAAAAAAATAGCGATTTTGAGGAACTGAGAATACGTCCATTCAATACGTTCGAGATGTCGCGGAGTGCAAAGGGTTAAACTGTACACGTGTTTAACGCAAAAAATGATACGAATATTATATTGTACACTATTTGATGCAAACGTTAGGAGATAGCATAATAAACAAAATTTGAATTTTATGCTAATCAATAAAAATGAATAGATAAGCAATATTTGCGAAATATAAAATTTTATTTTATGATGTCCTGTCATCTTAAACTTCGGAACTCGGTAACCGGTACGACAGATTTTAAATTATTTAACGAGTTACAATTGCCCCGTGTTACTATTGACTCTGGTCTCCCCTAATTTAATTATCTCGAATCAGATGCACTAACGCATTTCAGGAGATTAAATACCGAAAGAAATTGTGTTCAGATGTTTCTTATCCATTTGTATTCATACTTTCCCACACATTTAAATCTCTTAACAACAAAATTTCCCTTGATAAATAATTATATCAAAACACTGAGAAAAGAGTAACTGAAACTTTTTCATACCATTGATGTGAACATTCAACCTTCTTCCATGGAAACCTCTTTTCACGAATTCCTTTCGACCTTCCAAAAGCGGCGAAGTTGACGTCACCTTACCATAAAGGACCCACTCTAACGGGGACTGAATTTCCATGTTCGTGACGGCCAGGACTCGATCCAACGATATTTTTCTACATGAACGGGAACCGGTCGATGGACCTGGACGACACGGACGCGCACTTCGTCGACGTGATCCACACCGGGGCCGGAATTTTGGGCCAGTGGGGCCCCACCGGGCACGTGGACTTCTACGTGAACGGAGGATCCAGCCAGCCCGGTTGCGCGACAACTTCCTTGCTCCGTAAGTAGGATCTTCTAGATCAGTGTTGCTTAACGCTAAACGTACCGGTACTTTGCATATACCTATTCTTACCCTAGATCTTCTTGGCAGTAGATAGTTTAATTTTTTCTAGAATCGATGTAACATTATGGACTTCCTTTGTAATTTCTTCAGAGAACGTTGAAAATTGAAAGATATCAAATTGATTCATAAAGTAAATTAAATACTAAATTCTGATGATTATTAAATTTTTCTGTATCTTTTTTAATAATTAATTTTTTAAACTTTATAGAAGTAAGTGCTCGCTATTGAAATCTTACCAATTTGTTTTGTGTTCTTCTTGTCTTTATAACTGCAACCTTTTACCTGTGTTTGTTTTGATGTCATGACCAAGAGCAAAGCTCAACATTATCCTTGTCATTACAGAAAACTTTCCACGGAACGGATAGTCGACTGTGAATGAAATCAGTGATTTATTTTGTCCGCAGAGACGCTGTCGTGCGACCACACAAAAGTGACGCCTTACTACATAGAATCGATCACGACCAAAGTAGGATTCTGGGCAGCGCCGTGCGGAAATCTTTTTTCCTACCTGATTGGCTGGTGCAAGCCGGAACTCAAGGAGTACATACTCATGGGAGAAGACGCTCCACATACGTATGTAAATTTTTTTTTTTTGTAATTATTCACATTTGCAATAAGATTTGTGCGATAAGTTAATTTGTAAAATCACATATTTTACTTGTAATTATATAAAAAACAAAATGTTTAAAACTGTAAGATGAAATTATGCAGAGATACTCTTAAACCCCCAACTTTATTACAATATTAACATTTTATTTTCTTCAGTATTTTATATGTGCGCTTGAAGAATATTAAAATATTTTATCATTAAGTTATCACAGTGTAAAGTGTGGAACAAAGATACAGATCTTTGAAGTTGGCTGTTTATTTATGCATATCAAGCAAAATATAAATCAATTCTTGTATCTGATTTATTATCATGTTATCTTGAGAAGAAAGTTAAATTTAGTCAAAACGAGGAATAAAGAAGACACAAGCAGCTTTCAGGAAATGTAAGGAGAGAATGAAGATTCGCTTAAAATTGTTGCAGAGCAAGAGGCATCTACTATCTCTCAACAAACGCACACAAACCGTACGCCCGCGGCCTTCCCGTAAAAAGCCAACAAACGACAAGTCGGAAACGATCGTCCTCCCGCCAGTATTGAGTCTACTGAAGCAGCTAATCAACATAATTATAGAATAATTATTAGTGTACGTGATCGTTGATTGTAAACATTGTGAACGTTGTGTTATGTTTGACTCTTTGTACATTTTTTAATTAGTTTTTACGTAATAAACTATTTTAATATGCAACCAACCGTGAACTATCGCATACCGTTGCTTGTTCACTGATTAATGCGTTTGTTTCATGATGTTTTAAGAACTTTCACCGTTCTCCATTACAACAATTTTATGGACTCATTTCCTGACCGTACAATTTTGTATCCTTGTAATGAAACCGCACCTTGTTATCACGATAATTGTATTTATTAAATTCAGAAAAAAATAATGTTTCATTCTTTAACTGCATGTAAAAATATATGTACAATATTGTTAAATTGTACTGTATAAGTATACATTATAAGTATGCTTATAAGTATAGCACTGATGTCCGTGTAAATGTCCACTGATGGGAACCGAGTGTGGAAGTTTACCTTACTGCCTATTTCTTGGCCAAAATTTATTTCCATGTGATCCCTAATTCCAGGTACAAGTACTGGTAACTCAGAATAACAGGAATAAGTTGCCATATAAGTGAACAGACTCGAAGCCATATAACCGGACAATACTGTGAATTGGAAGTTAACAGGGAAAGAAAACAATAAATCATTGGGTATTTTATGTTAACAACAATATTTATTACATAATAATTACGATATAATAATAACTTCTATGGATTTACAGTACACTGTCGCGCTAAACCTTAATTATGTGTAATATGCAATGGAATGATTACAAGTTAATACATCCACGTTACAAGCATGGAGGCATTCAGGGCTTCGTTTGTTTCAGAGGTTAGCTCGAATACGATGTAAACAGGGAAATTATCCCTAATAAGTCTTCTCCGCATTTTACTCTCTCCCTGTCTCTCCCTGTCTCCCTCTTTCTCTTTCTTTTTCAACGGGAACGATGCTCGGGTTTTGATCGAAGAGAAAAAAAGAAGATCGATCACGATCTATTGTCGATATTAATTCGTTCTCACGGGCATCGCCCCGAAATGTAGGACTTCGAATTTTATGTATACATATATATATATATATAGATCTGTATTATTTGTATAGATCATATAGGTTAAGAATAAATTCTCTACACCCTTAAACGGTGGACAACGTAGGATCTACGATAAAAAATGGACAGCTTCGGTTGATCGATGGAAAATGAGAACGGAACTTAACCTCTAGCACGGAATTCATTTTTCTTCCGGGAGCCAGAACGATGCTTCAACAATTGGAATGATCTGTGCGTTTTACGTTTTCGTGTATGTCGTAGTGTGCCTTTTCGTCGTTGTTGATCGGTTAGTACATTCCATTATTGTTTTCTCTTTTATTTTTTATTTTTTTCATTTGGACCCTTTCGCGACGGTAACGTCTATGTAAGAATGTGTTACATCCATCTTGGGTATCAGTGCACAACTTCATGCAGTAATTTATACCGGTTATAAATACAATTGTACATTAGCATATTTCATTCACAACGTGTGTAGCAAGTTAAACTGAGATTCGAAGTTCATATCTTTGGGGATGTAGACCTTATGCTGTAGTTCATGCGTTCTTCGTATCTTCCTCTTTTTCACGCTATTTCTTTTATGCGAATTTAAATATTATCCTACGTGAGGTACTTCGAATCTGGCGACAGTTAACGATATATTTAATTTTCGTTGACATCGATCGGTATTATCGAACAGAAAACATTACGAGTATATAAACAGTAATTTGTTACTTCATCTATGATTAGCGTATAGTTGAAAACCGTCTCAAAAGGGTGAAAGAAACTCACTGTATCATCGTTACTAAATAAATCTAATTTTTTTTTTTTTTTAGTGACGAATCACGGTGAAGGGAAAGGATTAGGGATACTGAGCAATTCATATATTATTTGAGGAGGAATTTAAAATCCGTTAGAATATTTTAAATCTACGTCTGGTTATTCATATTCTGCTGTGGCATCGTTCTACTCGTGAAGAAGTGAGCATAAAAAAAATAGTGAAGGTAATTAATGACACTTTACTGTCAGACTAACTAAGGCTTTACAAAGATTCATTGTATTTTTACTTTTTCTTTCTCTTTATTTACACCATTGTTCTTTTTTAGTGCGCTGCGAACCATTTGGACCGACATACAGATGCATTTTGTCTCCTGAATAATCTTTATAAACTCTAACGTGACAATCGGTACGTTTATTGGTTAAATCGATCTGCCGTTAGGCTGGAAATTCAAATTTGAAGAGCACAAGCCATTGTTGTAACAGAAACGACCATGCTCGAAAGACTGGCACCGTTTATGTTAAGAGGTTTCGATTAAATCGTCATTTATGATAAATAGATGAGATTTTTGGTATATGCAATTCTGATAAATCACGAGTACAATTAGTGATCGATAATGGAGGCTTCTATAACAAACTTTTATTATAGAAGTAAAATTTAAATTATGTTATAAATGGTGAATAAGGAACTTAATGATTACTCGAAACTTTAAGTGTACCATTTTACGATTACTACGTAGTGTAGTTATACATTCCGTAAAAAAGCACAGGCATCGAGGTCTTAGGCACATGTATTGTTTGCTCACGTATAAATGTAGATCTATTATCAACTTCGCCAAATGCTTTCGAGCGTGTTCCAATTGCTAAGCACAGTGCTGAATTTGTAAAACTATATTTTTCTCATTTAGGAAACAACTTTTCGATGATATTGAATAAATTAACTAATTTTGAATCATTCGATAACAAATTAAATAAAACAGTTTTTGAAAGAGTATGAAACCATTCATACTATTCTCTGAATTCAAATATTCATTTATCGAATTGATATTAAAGAAAAGTATTATATTTTGTCGAATAGAATTTCCTTAAGTGTATTAGTTTCAACACTGTCACATCCTCTAGATTTTTCATTAACGTACACATTCATGAACCCGTTCGGATCGATTACCATTTCTCATCGATTCAAATGTTTTCCGTTACACTTCATATTTCATATATCACTATGTGTATATGATCTATTCGACTACACCACTACACGTTGCGTGTTATCTTTTTTTTAAATTAATTATTATTAGTATCAATAGTAATAAGATTATTATTATTCTCGCTTCACAATCACCATCAATTTATTTTAGTTGAGTCGTATTCGTACCCGATTTCGGTAATGGTTAATTATTAATAACCGTGCCAATCGATAATAATTCCTTCTTTACCTACACATAGTATTTGTTATATTCGACGTGTTCCTTCGATGGTTAGTTTCTCTATTGAATTAGGTCTATACGAAAGTTTCCATCGATTTTGTTGACGAATATATACTTATCTTTTCATTGTATTCGTAATTAGTGATTATTACAATTCCCTCTGCTTTTGACTATGTTTCGACATCTATCAGATAACTGATTTGTAAGAAATTAAATTAAAAAGAAGACTGATTTTAATGTGCTCAATTTACAGATGATATAAACTTTTGCATAGACCTAATATTTATTTCCTTTACTTTTTTCTGTATGTTTAGTTATAACGATTTTAAACTTACGTCGGGAACTGCGACATCGATCGATTGTCATACGTCATGGCGCTACACACGGAAATCATTTCGAAAGGAATGAAAGGCACTATTTAGACGTTACGTGGGCACAGGTAGCGCCAATAATAGTCATAATACAGTACGGTATTTCCGCTTCCGGAAGGTACAATTTAAAGTTTGTTGCTATTCTTGTGTCCGTTGTTACGGACGATACTGTCATCCTCTAACTTTTCCACGTAATTATGATATGCTGTGCCGAACTATACTCGATTCGGTAATATCGATATCGTTTTCACGTAATTTATTATATTTACAAACTTGTCTGTAATCTTTTTGAAGTTAGTCACGGTTAGCGCTATTCGATCAATTTGTCGATTAGTTCAATGAATACGTCACAATGAAGTTTATTCTTTGATGCAGATGCAGTGTTAGGTACGGGGGAATTGATTAGGTGAGATAGATGAACCGTTGTTGAAGGGATAGTTTCTTTTTTAATATAAAAAAAAAACGCGAAATATTCAAAATCTCATTATTAGTCATGTTTTAAGTTAGCCTTTACTATAGCATTCTTCAAATAATACATTTGTTGATTGGATAAGAAAATATAAAAGTACCAGTAAGTTCAAAGAAATGAGTTAAAAAGTAACGCTGTATTTCAGTGATCATTTATATAGAACTTATAACTTCAACATTTGTTTTAAGACTGTTTATGTTATTATTCTATCAGAATGTTTCAATCTGACACTTAACATCTACATACGTAAAACTAGACGAAACAAATTCATATTATATACGAAATATTCTATACGGAAAAAGAACTGACAACACTCGTTCTTCGTACATACAAGCGTCTCATCGTAGTTTTTCGATCGATGCCGGGCTCGCGGCGCTTTTTTCTGTTTTATCGGTAAAACCCCCGTAATTTCCTTGGTAAGGTTTTTAAGTACAATGCTGCAATAATAACATGATTCGAACATGCTATCGAGATATAATCGTTTATGATAATTGGTCCTGAACAAATGATAGAACCAAGTTTGGTTAAATGCTTTTCTTTAGTGATCATGTGTTTTAAGCGCCGTTCGCGCGCGATATAAGAAAGCCGGATCCCGATTTCGATCTCAGAAAAAGACTTCGACCTCGGGATCTGGGTGGTTATTGGAATGATATATCTATGAATCTGCGCTCTCTACGTTACCAACTACACTTACACACCTCTACCGCTACATTTCCTATGTTATTTGCAATGATCGATTTTATGTACGTATATTAACGACTGTTTTCCTACGCTGCAGGTGTAAAGAATTGATGTACCACTTTGCCGACTGAAACGCTGCTATTAGCGGTGCCATGAACTATCGAACTATCGGTAGATAATTGAATCGCTGCTACATTGGCGATTCCATAAACTATCGCTAGAGTGCTAGATTGCAATATTATCTCAGCATTTCACGTTTGACTAGCTTATGATTAAATCATAACCAGCACGAAATTTATAAATCATATTAAATCATAAGTTATGTTAAAAAAATATAAGGACGAAAAGTAGTTCGAAATAGTATTTGAGGATGCAGTTCTTAACTTAAATGTAAGTTTTATATTAATGTATCATATATTTATTGAATATTTATCAACTCTGTCGGCAAAGCTATACGTTTTATGCGTTGTTATTTCGAGTGACTTAACATACTTTTTTTTTGGACTAGATACTCTGATCGGCGATCGTGTTCTGGCATCGAGTCTTCGAACGACCCTCCTAAAGAGTCGGAAAATGAAATGAACTCATACACGAAACGGTGATCTTATTGATTACTGTTTCGTTTTCTACTACGTTAAATTAATATTACACTAAAGGTATTTTGATATAACAAACGTTACATTTACTTTAAATTAATCGTTAGTGTTAAATGAATCAGCGATTAAAATTTTCTTCGCATATAGTATATGCGATAAACAAACATGAAGTGGATCTATTTTTAATACAAATTTATGTATATATTTCTAACTAAATTTTTCTATTCTCTTTTCGTTATATTCTGTAATGCACAGGGGATTGATTGGTTGAATTGACCCTCAAACACCGAATGCAATGTCGAATTTTGGTTCACAGTAAAAGTTCAGTTTTATTTATACGTTTCGAACGAAGGTCTTATAATAAATTTTCTAATTGTTATTTTTATGTACAATTTTGCC
Source organism: Tetrapedia diversipes (assembly GCA_033822845.1). Taxonomy (NCBI): domain Eukaryota; kingdom Metazoa; phylum Arthropoda; class Insecta; order Hymenoptera; family Apidae; genus Tetrapedia; species Tetrapedia diversipes. Next base: position 100,729 of record JAOPTO010000551.1, on the reverse strand, counting down.
TGTATTTATATACAATACGTATATGTAATTGTTCCGTTTATTATGCAAATTTTAAAAATTGTTTTGTGATATATTTGAAATTTTGTATTCTAGTTCTCACTTTGAATTACATATTTGGTCTGTTTTCATTCACGATGACTTCACATTCGGTGTGTTTGGGTTAGGGAAAGTATTTTTATTTGTGAAGTCGATAGTGTACGTTATTCGTTTTATCTAGTAAGCTTGCGTTGCTCAAAATATAATGCAATCGGCAGAAAATCTCAGCAAAATGCTTTCACGTTAAATTCCAAGCAACACTAGCTTGATCCTTATGTTAGACAACATCGGTAACAATTGGTAATTCATTTGGGTTCTCGTATGATAATTTTTTTGTGATATTGATGTACAGTATTTATGTGAACATAGTAGTGAAATAAAATTAAAAAATTTTGGAAATAGATGGAGGAAGATCCGTGTTCCGTTTCAAGGAGATTTTTAGTCTTATATCGATTTTCTTCTTCCTTTTCCTTTTTTTTTTAAATTCATATCTAGTGTTTAAACTCAATCGAGTGTAATCCACGCATGATTTTGTTAACGAGCATTAAAATCATAATCTTTATGAAGTTTATGAAAACATCTGACACTCTTTTTTTTATGATACATCACTATGTATAGTTAACATTATTACTAAGGTTGTTAATTAGTAACAATATTGTTACATGATTATCTTATGTTTGTTGATGTCAGTGCTTGAAATTTAGAGGTTAACACGACTACATTGAACGAACAGGAAATAAAAAAACATGGAATCACATGAGAATTAAATAATCTCTAATTTTTATTATGAAGTCAACTTAGAACGGACTTATATATGGTTAAGAATCCGAGTTTCTGAAATGTTCACGGCGTGATATTTACAAAGTTTTTTATATGCTTGCGATGAGGGGCGTGAAGGGACAACTCGAGAAAGCTTTCAAGCCTGTTTATGTTGGGTACCTTGTTTTTTCATCGTTCGCTATAGGTCACAAATTATGTGTAGGTGGTTATCGATTTAGTCTGACGGAAACGGACATTGGTGCATCGAAGAAGGTTCTTCATAAGGACTTCTAATAATGTGCTTTCTTTCATCAATAATTTTCAAAACACGTACCATCCAAAAAACACTACATTTATTGTACCTATCGACCCGTTTTTTTTTGTGTCATTCAGTCGAATTTGAAGCTTCAAGGTGAACGATGCAATAAAATATATGAATTTTTTTTTTTATAGCAGTCAAACTCAGTTAATACTGTATAAAGTCAGTTTTCTAACAATTGATTTTATCTTTTCTCGAAGGATACATATATAGTATATAATATATATATATATATATATATTAATAATAATAATAATAATCATTTGTAGATCTCGGGACGTTCTCGTAATTATTTTGTTAAGTTTGGTTTGAAACGTATCACGGATATAGTGTTTTTTTTTTTAGTTTTTATCAATTCCCAAGATACATAGAGAATCACCGTAGACTCGTCACTATTCTTTTTTGTTTATTTTTCTTTTCTTATGTTCATTATCTGAGAAATAGTTCAACGGAACGATAACATAAGTTTTACAGTCGGTAGGCCCGTTACGTTTTGAAAAACAATAACAGTATCTGCATATATAACACGTGGTAATTATATATATATAATATGTATATGTATATATACGAATGTGTTTACATTTCACGTACACGCGTATGTATATTTTGAATGAACATGTAGAATTATGGGTAAAACAAACACGTGTGAATTGAGATATATCGTTCGTTTCACGATATGTTTGATTTCACCGAACATTCTGCATATTCAGCTTCGGGAACTCAACAAATCGAAACAATGAATTTAGGTTCTTCCAGCTTCATTCGCAAATGAGCCACCATTCGCACTCATCGATTATAACAGTTTTATCCGTAAAACAAGAAAACTATGAGGTGACGCTGATAAAAGTATTATAATCGAAGAATGCTATTACAACAAAAACTATCGTGGCACGTGTTTGCGAATGAAACTGTTGAAAGGCGTATTTTCTGTTTTTTCCTGTCGGAAAAGGATTTCAAATTTACCGCTAAAACCCGTCCGTTTGTTTCGTTCGGTTGAGTTCCCTGTACAGGTAGCGCATAGTCTAAGGTTATTACTGTACGAAGATATCGCGAATAAAAGCATTGTTTTTTTTGCACGTAAATAAATCGAACTTATCTCTACAATCAGTACATTTACATGTTCACAACAAAGCTGAAATGAGTAAATGAGTCGTATAAAATAAGTAATGCAAAGGCAATTAGATGATTCAGGATAAAACTTTTCACATCGTAAACATTACGCGTATCGATTGTGATGCAATCGTAATTACAATCAAACATATCTTCTGTATGAATATGATTATCGATCTTATGAAACATTGCTAATGATTTTTTCAACGAAACTGCGTTACTTTTTCTGCAATTGAAGGTAAAGTTCATGTGATATACATTATACGTCTATATATACGTATTTTCTGGCATACTATATACATAAAATATATAGCATACATTTATATATAGAAATATACAATATTCAATGGGATTTAACAGCATTAATATGTTATAAATGTCTTAATAAACGTGCTTCTGAAACTGAAGCGACAAAAAAGAAAACTTGTCACTGTAAACTATTCAATTGGATTTCGTATCTGGAAACAGTGACACAGTGTTGCAAAAAATACTCAATGCTTCGTCTCGGGATACCTCGAAGAGGACGCGTTTACTTGAATTCATTCAATTATTACATCTACAGAAGAAGGTATGATAGATATACTTATATACAAGACGCTACACTCCATGAGAACATATTATCATTTAATACTAAAACCTTTTTTGGTGGTATTTATTGTTGTTTAGTTTAATAATAGATTATTAATATCTATTAAAGTATTTCCTTTGTTTCTTTTTGTTTTTTAATCTCTTTTCACATTCTCGCGCTCTCTCTCCCACCCTTTCGCTCTATCTTTCTCTCTCTCTCTCTCTCTCTCTCTCTCTCTCGCATCGGTATCTCACACTTTTTTTTATTCTCGTGCACGATTATTTTTCTTGGAATAAAGTCGTGTTCGTTTGCACGAAGGATATATCGCGTAGCAATCTCCTGTCTTTCTTTCTTTCCAATCTCTTCCTCTGTTCTACCTCTTTTATTTTTATTTTTATCATTTCTTTCTGTTGTTTGTCCAGACAAATCCTGCATCCTCGTTACGATCATCCACGGATACCGTTGGAAAATATATATATGTGTATGTATATATATATTTATATATATAGTTTGTTGAGTTTTGGGGCGAAAGCGAACGGAACGAAACGGTAACGGTAAAACAATGCTTCTGTACATTTGTCGTAACTGCTTAGAACCATTTGGTGTGCATTACCTTTAAACTGGACATGTATCAATGCTCCCTTAGTCCTTCTTGTCGCCGTCTTCGGGGTCCTTAAGCGTGTGCCATTGAGCAATAGGACGTCTCGGGGATGCCAACATGTCGGACCAGTGTCTCAATTCTGTTCCACTCGCGTTGTACCCCAAGACGACCTTCCCAATGGGTTCTGAGGTGCCGATACGATCGTAGTCGACTACCGTGACAACCAATTGCACTTTCTAAACGTGAAATCACGTGTTAGCGCATTGTTCTCCGATAGGAACGTTTTCTGTTTGACGTCATAACTTCCAGATTGTAAGAGGTCTAACAAGCTTGTTAAAAAAGTGAGGTTAAATTGAGGATGCTATAAATATGTAATACAAGACGTAAGAAAATATGCGATAGAATGATATAGCATAAAATGAGTAACTTATGGAAAAAGGAATGTAATTACTTTCAGGAGAGTATCATTTTACAAAACTAGTCTATTGAAGTATGAGTAATAAAAAATATAGTAGAACGTTGATTATTCGTCAACTTCTAATCTGATTGTTTAAATTATTAGCAATTTATCAGACTAAGTTGTTCTTCGCGTTGCACCTATAATCGATGTTCTACTGTAATACAGTTAATATAAAATATTCAGAGCAAGTAATCGTTGATAATTTTAAATAGAAAAAGAGCAATACACGAGCATATGCAAGCGACGAGCAGAGATTGTTTAATAAACTTACATCGTTTTATTTAAGTAGGACGTTTCTTCTTTAGATATTTTTAATCTGACTTTTAAGTAGAGAGCATGCAAAGCGTTTAAGCTAATTCTTAGGCTCGTAAAAAGTAGAATTTTATTTGATGTTAAATAGCATAAAATACAGCAAAATGTCTTACAATCTGGAAGTATGGCAATTTAAAAGTTTTATTTAAGTATTGGGTCCCTTCATAAAGTTTCTCTAAACTCTTTTTTAATAAACCCTAAATATATAAATTTATATATTTTTTAATTATATTTTATATATTTATATATTTATATATAATATATATATATAATATTTTTTGTTTTTTGTTTCTTCCCGTTTAATTAAATAAATAAATAAATAAATATAAAGATCTAGTTACAAGGAATATACATGAGTAAAAATAGCATTAAAAATGTAATTATCACTTTATAAAGGGCACTTCTCAATCCACTACATACGGATCATTTATTTTTACTTTACTTTTATATACGTTAAGTTCAAATCATCCGTTTGCAATGGATTCTAATTGTTTACAAAAATTTCTTATGCTATAGAGGTACAAAAAAAAGTTACAAATAAAATTATTGCGTAAGTGGTATTTGTTTAAAGAGGTAATTAAAATGAATGTGATATAGTAAAAATGTTGAGTTACTGTTACCTGTGTCTGTGAACTGTGTCAAACGAGGGAGGAACGAAACAGATGGACCGTAATAGATAAATCTGAGAGATTCTTACCTGTATCTGCTCGAAGGGTACCTCAAACGTAAACGATTCGTTGTAATACGGATTAAGAGTGCACTTTTTGATGGACGTTTTCTTCTTCTTCAGTCTCTTGCCGTTCTGCATCAGAGCAATCTTCACGTAAGGATCCGACAGACCACCGACGTCCATCTTCTTCAGGTTCTTCGCCTCCAGGATGACCACTGTCAATTTCCCGGCCGTGGGCACGTATCGTAGCGAGAAGCAAATGTCACCCAATTTGTTGTCCTACAATTAATACATTCACGCGAACATTGTTAATCGTTTTTATCCTCAAATGAAAAAAAAAATCCTCAAATGGGGATCGTGGTAGTTAATGGATTAATATGATTTTAAAATATAACGAAGCAATAATCTAGCAATACTTGATGTTAATATGTTATAAAACTTTTTTTGTAGCATATTTCAGAAATTTACCTGGCCACCCTCGCCCTCAACGCTCTGCAGGTCTCTCCATTCCTCGATCGTCTGGGCCAGATCAACTTGACACAGAGGAACCTTCACTTCACCGATCTGGTCGTGTTTTGAGAACCTGTCGAAGTCGAAGATCGCGAAGACTAGCGTTTTGTTCATGGCGTCTGCATATGTCACGTTCTGGAAAACGAACATCGCCTCTGTCAGTCTTCACCGAAAGAAAAAATCGGTTGCATCCTATCGAACATGTCAGAATGAATGAATTGAGGAGAAAACGTGACCAACCTTGAACGTGAAAGTTTCATTGAACACCGGATTGAGCGTTTTCCTATGCACTTTCGTCTCGAATTTCTTCTTTTTGTCCGGCAGTAGATAAACCTTCACGTATGGGTCAGAAGTGCCACCCATGTCCAAAGCTGGCAGATCCACTGCTTGTATCACTGTCACTGCCAAGGTGTTTACGTTGAAGTCGAATTCGAGCTGCAAGTGTTGATTTATTGATACATTAAATAGTTCTTCTTAAACCAAGCAATAAATCAAGTAAATTTATGAGAGCTTTTTAAACCATTAGTTAGACACTTAATTAATGCAAAAGTAAAAAGATCTGTTTATCTAGGTAAATTTGGTTTTCCTAAATTAAGTTTATCTAGGTCGTTCTACTTTGTACTTATAAATCATTGTTATAGAAAGAAGTTGTTAACCCTCTGCATTGAGAATTGTTTTTCAATTTTGTTACCACTAACTCCCTAGTATTAAGTGCTTTCGTCACACTCGACAGAGTGCAAAGGGTTAAGAAGAATAATTGCCAGCATACCTTGAACTGAAGCTTTCCAAGTTTTACTTCACTCTGCTTACTCTCGGCTTCATCCGGTTCCTCAGCGTTGTCGGTTAACTCTTCCATATCCGGCTGGACCTTAACAAATCGAAGTGGATTCCACGAGTGTAGAATGTGCTTCTAACATCTACATGAAGTCACGAAACACCGAACACGTACCTTGTCCTTGTACGTGCTGCCCAGTAGCTGCACGGACTTCAGGTCCACCGCGCCCTTTAACCCTTTCTTCCCGTCCTTGGAGCGTCTTTTGCGACAGCATCTTCTGATGCAGCAGAAGCAGATCCCAAGAACTACTACGCCTACGGCTACTCAAGCGAGAAGGCAGAGAAATGGAAGAGACGAGTTAGAAAGATAGCTGATTCAATGTAAGCATGATTTAGTGCAGTTGAAATTAAGCACAGTTTATACGTGTTTGGACGAAGCTAGGAAAAAATTGAAAGGGTAACTCTGACCCCTTAGTAGTCATTCACGTTATCTACCGTGTTGGCCATTTGCCTGCTCTCAGGCGTAAAATAGCCCATCTCTTTAGTTGCTTATAAATCAGAAACAAAGCGTCAAACGCAATATTGTTACTCTTGATTTTCGTCTTAGAATGTTCTATAGAGTTGCTCCTTCAATTTTCTCCTAGCTTCGTTCGAACACCCTGTATAAGCGCGAAAGCGATTTTAGTTTCTCTATGCGTTTTCTCATTCAAATATTGTTGCTCGGTTTGTAAATGAATGCAAGTTTCTTTTATTTTTATTGAGAGTTAAGTGAACATGTGGTATTATTATGTTGGAGTGTATATCAACACCCAATGCAACTGAAACAAAGGAAATTTGCATGATTAATGTTGTTCGTTTGAAACATGTTTTGTAGTGGTCGAACTGTCTGAAAGGGTAAAACATTTCAGGGACTATTACAAAGACAGTTGTGTGTCTTTCTTAGAATTGTTATTTTATGCAGATGTTTCTACAAAATGAAAATGACTAACGATTAGTTTATTATTTTTAAACGACGTAAACGATGTTGTTGTTTCTTTGTTTCTTAGTTTCTTGGTTTCATTGTTTCTTTGCTCCATTATTTGATGTAGAGATTCTTACTTAAAATATCAAATTTTCTTTTATATTATATTGCATAGAAGTTGAAATAAGCTGTACAGCATTTTCTTAAAAATTTTACTTTTCTCTTTCTAACAAATTATTAGATAAATTATAATTTACTTATGGTTGTTGATTTTACCTATTAGAATTGCTACGAGTCCCCATGTTGGTATCCCCATTTCTTCTGCAAGCTCCTTGCCGATGGTCTCCATTTGAGTCTCGAAATTTTTCTCCGCATTTTCGGTCACCATTTCCGCCTCTGTGCCCACTAGAACACGAACAGCCCCGGTTACACCGTGACACCTTGAAAAGCTTTTTCTGATCTTTATCATAAAGACGAAGCAAAAGAACGGTACGAGGCGACGTTTACCTTCTTTTATTTCCGCATCTGTGCTCAGCAGCGTATTCACCGTCGAGCCAGTCAGATCATCTACCGCCTGTGGTCCTTCCGGCACCTTCTCTGCCTCTCTTTTGATGGCAGGCATTTTCTGTGGTAAACAGTTCGATCAATCGTTTTAATAGATTCTTTTATAACGACAAATTTTAATTAATTCTAAATAAAATGAGATGTTTATTAACCCTACTATTCTCCTTGGGTCCATATGGCTCAAAATTAAGATTATCTTTCAATAGGTACTACAAATAAGTTCAGCAAATGAATATTAATTTATATTAATAAATACTAGGACATTAAGATTCAAAATAATACAAATATAAAGAGTCGGCGAGGTGAACAACAGGGTTACCGCAATAAAAATTATAATATCCCGCAAAACCTTTTAATTATAACTGTAAAAAAAGTACGAACTCGTCGTTTATACTTTCTTTATCTTTATCCACTATTTTTCTTGTCTTATTTCTAATTCAATGTTTTATTAATATTGTATTTGTTTAATTTCAGCGACCAAGATGTTTGCACGAGATCCAGCAACGCTACGTTTAATGGATTTTTTAAGTGTGTCACGGACTCTGATCGAAAAAATAGCCTTCTTCCGTGAAGCAATAAAATTCTTTCATGCGAAACTCACCATCGAGATAAAGCTCACGGGTGGAAACAACTTCTCTGTACTTTCTCTATCGTTTGAAATTTTATTCCACTGTTAACGTTGCTCTTTTTATACGAACAAGGATTTTATTATGTTGTAGCTGTAAGCACGTTCCCTGAAGCGAAATTAACGAGAAGAAAATCACCAATGGAATAAATTAAACTGGTTTTCTTAATTTGCTCCGGTATGCGTGTCAATTAAACGGGTTTCAGCCAATTTGAAAAGAGGTAACACTGTGAACTTTTAATTTTACACACAAAAAGCTTATTAATTTGATTTACCACCCTTTAGAAGTAACTTGAACTATTTTTAATTTAACTGAAAAGCTTTCATGAATTTACATGTACAAATTTTTCATCGCATTCAGTGTGCTTTAAACTTTTTACTTCTGGTTATTTAAATTTTTTCTAACTTAATTTTTATTAATTTTTAAATTAATTTTCTCTAACTTAATTAAAATTTATTTGGTCCAGCGCCGTTGATTTTCTGGTCACTTTTTATTGTAACTTTTATCAGCCGGGAAAATTTCCCAATAAACTGCAATATTTTTGTTGCTGATTACATTGGTAGTTTTTCAAAGAACGTTCATTGAAATTGGATTAACCGACAATTGAATCGACGCACCATCAATTAAATACCTCTGATAGAAATTGTTAGTATCGATTCGAAGCTTGGTTGGTTCAATTGAATTTGTTAGTGTCCAAGCAACATTCGTATGCACTTTATTCATTGTTTAATTTTATTTTTATTATTATACATTATTAAGTTAAAATATTCAAGTGATAAAAATATTTACATTTTTACAATATTTTGTGATCAGTACAAGTTCACATAGTTCATTTAACACAATTTGATTTTATAAATACATTTCAAACATGAAACATCAAACAAATTTAAATATAAGACACGGTTGTATTAAATATTTTAAAATACTGTTTAGAGAGGTTTAAATTCACACTATAACAGCGAAATTCCTAGTGTTTCCATGCTTCTACGATCGCTGCGAGATTTCGCAATCAACACTTCCGCGTTCATAGATTATGCTCGTATGCGTATCGTGGTCTGGCAGCTCGTGTAGTTTTTAAATTTATGTTGTAGTACCAATGCTATTGCATATCGGCGTGTATTTATATCCGTCTGCGTGAAAAGTTATGTACGAAATAGTCGAAACATGCTCTCACTAAAAAAAATCTTGTAACATTGATCTTGAGTGGCCAGTTGAATTACATATTCCAAAATATCTTACACCTCCTGTTACTTAAAATTAAAAAAACAGGAATGATAATTTTTTGTTGTACATCCACAGTAACTATTAAATACTATTTGACCTTCTCATTCAAATTTAAAGTATCACCAAAAAGTTTCATTTTCTTCTTTTTCAACTTGTTCCCCCACAATGCGTTATAAATTATTTTAATACAATTTCACATACTTTTGTTGAATTCTTTGCAGAATGTTCTGAAACGTGACGTTTTCATGGAACTTATCCCAAGGGATGAAAAAAGCCACACAGCAGCAGACGAAGACAGGGTGGCGCCTTGTTCGTGAAAAATAAAGTGGCGTTATGCCAGGGAAGACACAATGAGCTCCTGGCGAGACTTTGTATCGCCATCCACGAATTGTCTCCATGAAATAAGCTCATAAAAATAAAGGGGAAGTTGGAGAAGCTTGGGCGTGCATTAAAGGAAAGAAAAAATCTATGGCGCTTGTGGAGGTGTGAAAACTATGGTATTGCCATAGTTTTTAGAAAAGATCACTGAAGAAGGAAACAGGAAGTCAAGAAATGCGACCTGCGAAGTTGTTTAGGGAATACTACTGCAAATTATTTTCCTTTTCCTTTTTTCTCTTTGCCTGTTCATGATTATTATTTCTTCCCCTTTTATTGTATCTATACTATTATGTGTCCAGTGTATTTGGTCACATTTTTGATAATTGATTATCAATTATTATGTGAACGTTTTAAGACTTTAATTTGTACATTCTAGCTAATTTTTGGTCACATAACAGATAATGCATCTAAATATTTCATATGTCATATTTACATATTTTCTCTCATATTTGCTGCTACTTTTAGCACAAAAAGAGTGGAGATCTCGTATTGCAAAAATTCTTCATTATAAAAATTGTATTTCGTTTTTCCAATATTTTCCTTAATTTAATGTCCATCGCCAGAGAGAGTTAACACGAACTCTTCGTTTATAAAGAGAGTCTCAATCTCAGTCTCAATCAACTGATTTAAATTGACCAAAAATCTGCAATTGAATGAAAATAATAGGGTCACGAAATGAAGCAACTAAATCCTAGAGGATTGTTATCCTTTAGGATTGAGTTTTTCACAAAAAACACCCCTACGATACATCCAAAACACCTAATTCAATCGTTCTTTCCATTTTGCCAACTGGTAATCCCGGCATTGACCTTCAATAAAATTCGATAACGCGATAACCGAGGCGCAACCGTTCGCCAGCGAGCAAAATAATCGTTATCGTCGCAGAGACGATAAATTGACGTCAGACACGCGTCACCCACGCACACAATAGTCCTCTGCGTTCGTCGTGAGCCAGCAGCCATTCTGGGAAACAAAGAGTCCCGATGGATTTTTTTTTCCCACTCCTTTTCCCTTTCTTTTCGTTCAATTCTATTTCATTGTCTCTCCTCTGTTCCAAGGATGATCCCCGGCGAAAGCCACCGTTGGTACACCCCTGGAAACAGGTCCAGGAAAATACGTGCCACTGCTTTCTCTTAATTAAGTTAATTATGGAAGCTATACGACCCGGAAGATAAGCGCGAGAAAAATGTTGTGCCGGAAAATGAATCGCAAGGATTAAACCTACGGGACTGAAAAGAATCCCAGAGGTATATATGTTCTGCTGTGGTTTCCAATTTATTTCTTTCTTTTTGGATGACACGACAAACGTCTGGTAATTTTTTACTGCAAAAAGATTTGGTATTAGTAATATTAGTAATATTAGTTGAACCCTTTGCACTCGAGAGTCGACTGTTGCTCGTATAATGATGGTAACTTCAAAAATTTTCAAATTCGAAATATTTACTAAGATAAGATAACATAAGATAACTTTATTGTTTTCCTTATGGGATTACAAGAGAGTTTTCTTATTCGTTATATATAAAAATTAAATTAACAAAAGATTAACAAAAATAAAATAAAGCTAAATTAAAATGAACAATAAGTACAAAAAACAACATTCCAGAATAATAATAACAGTACATACTATTATATTTATGTACACTATTTGCACGTTAATATCTCCTCTCTTCCGTTCCTCCTCTTTGGTTTTCTTTGGTTTTCTTCTCTACCTTCAACCCTATTTCCCCTCTTATCTACCTCACTCTTCCCCACCTCTTCTCCTTTCTAGCTCCACCAACCATGCCTCTCCCTCCCCCTTCTCTCCTAAGATTCTTCTCACATTATCTTGCCATCCTCCTTATCCTGTCCCTCCTCCACACACACATCATTTAGTTCATTTAAGTGATATACTAAAACTTACATATGTAATTATTTAATTTTTCAGTTTGACTAACAAATAAACTGTTTAAAGTCTGAAAATTTGCAAAACTATCATTCGGTGACTAACGGTCACCTCTTGAGCGCAATGGGTTAAGTTTATAATTGAATGACTGATACAGTATAATAGAAATTACTGTTAAATTGTTCAGAATGTTTACTGCAATTATTATATAAAAGATCTTGAAGTAATTAAAGGATAACAAGTGAAAGTAAAATAAATTATATTTATTGTGGAATATTATAATTTGTAATAAATTTGCAATATTTTGCAGCGAATAGCGACGAGATCAAGGCTGAAAGTAGAGCTGTTAAACGAATTGGGGGAAGATATGGTAAAGATGCGAAGAATAAACAGAGAAAGAGAAGAACGATGAACCAAAGGATGGAAGGAGAGAAAGAGGGAACAATAAAAATAAATTTATTGTCTCGCTGCACCCCATAGACAAAATTATCCCATGAAATATCGCTGGAACGTAAGAAGGTATCGTTCTACTTAGGGTGCAACCCTAAGCGTATACTTTCTTACTACTTGCGCTGCGCTATGGACGCGTGGGCGTGAAGCGGTGTCATGTTTCCGGGGTTTCACGTGTCGCTCAACCCTCCGGGGATCGGCAAACCACTTAGTCGTAATGATAGTTTCTCGTCACGATCGCGGGACTCTGGTATATATCTAAAGTTTCGGAACAATAGCATCGATTTCTTAATAATCGTTCCCTTAATCGTGCCACGCGTTTGTTTACCTCTTAATCGGGACCACCCCTTCACTCTTCTATTTTATTCAGTTAACGGAATCTTATGGTTATAGAAATATTACAGAGGGCCAAATTTCATAATAACAATTTTAATATTTATAAAAAGATATATTAAGAACATTAGTAGATAATATTAAGAATACTGATAATTAATATTAATAAAAGAAAGGTAATTTGTTTGCTTATTAAAATAAATTATATATAGAAAAATAAAAAATAAAATAAATTAGAAAATAGATGAAATATTTCACTATTCTAATTTTCGATTGGACATCTTTTTATTGCGCTCTTTTTTATTTTGTAAGGGACGAACTGAATGGTTATAGCTCAATTAGTTTGGCTCTCTAATGTAGAAATATTGCTCGGGCTCGAAGTACGCTGGGGACCCACGAGGCTCGTTAATTATGCTCGACTCATGAATTCAAGATAATTCACGAGATGATCGAAAGGGGAAGGAAGTTCCCGCGAGAAATTGTGTTGCGCGTGCTTCGTTCGACGTCTTCTTGCGGTGTCTTATGTATACCGGGGTGAATGTGTAAAATCAATAGGGGTGTCTTTCAATAGGATTTAACCATTGCGCTTCGAACCTGCTCGCAGCGGTTTCGTTACACGACTGGTTGTATTTACAGTAGCTGACAAAAGTTTAAGACCAAAGGGTCGAAGAAAATAAATAAATTTATTAATAAGATATAACAGTATATATAAAATTTATATTCTATACTAATCAATGAATAGTGTTCTACCATAATGACAATAAAGATGAATAGATAAACAATATTGAAAATAAATTAATTAATCAATAAGAAATAAATCATATTTGTATTCTGAATTAATCAATAAATAGTTTCCTACCATAATAACAATAAAAAAAAATTGATCAACAATATTTGTGAACCATAAAATTATGTTTTAAATTATTTTGTCATCTTAAACTTTTGTCCACTACTGTATCAGTTTTTGTAATGTTTCCGTTTAGTATTCAACGTACACTTCCGTTCAAAAGTTACCGGACACTCTCCAGTTCTAACAAAATCATGTTTAGCCTACAGTACAGTCACAATAAAAATGGAGTACAATTTAATCTCCTCTGTAATTCTATCTTAATTCTGTAGCATCATTATGTAACTCTAACATAAAATTCTTTTATACTAAGTTTCTCGAGTGTCCAATAATTTATGGACTTCGAAAAGCTCGAAAAATCAGTCAAGAAATATGTCAAGTTTTTTTTTTCACACTAGGAAATGCTCTTTAATCAAGACAATCACTTGTACTATCTCTTCTGTAAACTGTTCGTCCTGCTACGTGAAACACAGCTACAGAAAGCGTTCCGTGTTATTACATCCATAATTGAAAACGAGCCGTAAGGCCTCTCGTTTTGATACCGTGTAATTTGCGCTTGTTAGCAAACGTTTCCCTCTTTTTGACGATAATACCCTTTTCCTCCTGAATGGAAGCAAAGGTCTAAGTGACTAAGGAGTCAACTCCTGAGCACTGCACAGTACAACAGTCGTAATCACTACAATCGCATAATAATGCTAATAACAATGATTTATAAGAGTACAAAGTAGAACGATTTAGATAAACTTAATTTACTAAATTGGAAACTTGAGAAAACTAGATTTACCTAGATAAACTGATTTTTTTACTTTTGTATTAATTGTCTAACTAATGGTATAAAAAGCTCTCATAAATTTATATATTATATATTCTTTTCCTCATAAGTGGAAGCGTTTGTAAACTGGACTGCGGCATGTTTTCGAAAGAAGAGAGCGTTTACAATTTTAAGCGGATCATGTTTTAGCTATGAGTAACATAACTATGTTATTGTTCTTTTTTTATTTTACAGTAACATGATTTTTACATTAATTTATTTTTTTTACCTTTCAGTCTTAAACTTTTGCCCGCTACTGTACGTGACCATTTAACCTCCGGAATTGACTGATAAAAAAACTAACTAAAGTTTGAAAATTTGCAAAACTATCGTTTGGCGACTAATAGTCGCTTTTCGAGCGCAAAGGGTTAATAGGAAATCTTGAAGAACGATTGAATAAAGGAAAAATTGAAATATTTAGAGTAAAGACTCTCTTTAATTTCAACGAACGCTCAGAAAGAAAAAAAATAAACGGAGCAAGAGAAGGAAAGTGGCGTAGGAATATCTAGTGGCACATGTTCGATCCAGCTCGCAGAACCGCGAGCCAGAAGGCCGCTAATCATCTTGGAAGCATTTACGTCCAAAAAGCGTGCCAGTATCACGAAAACAAAGGGAGAAGAAGAGTCGGCTTGAAAGTGGAGCTGCTGATTTGTAAGATACTTGAGTACTAAGTTCCTCATGGGTACCCAACCAGACAAAAGTTACCCAGATGACCGTTTACATTAAGATTTCATAATAATTATTTTAATCTGAACCCTACCGGAAGTCTCATGGAACAGAATGAACGCAGGTTCAGAGAAAATGTTATGAGATGGAAACTAAGTTTCAATTTAAAATATTATTCCATGGGTGTTAACCACCAGAAACAATTTAAGAGCTACTTAGGTAAACATTTCTTTGATATTATTTCACTGACAATTTTACCAACACTATAATTCTACCATTCTATTGAAATCATCAATATATTCATTGTGCAAAATTTAATGTATAACATAAATTATATAATCGATGTGATAAATTTCTGATTAAAAAGCTTCCTACATTAAATTTTCCTATATAAAATCTAAAGCTTTCTATATAAAATTTTATAATATTAAAATTATATATTACATTATATAATAAAATGCATAATATAAATCACTGAAATCAAAGGAATGTATTATTAATACCTATCTGTAATACTAATTTTCAGGTGACAACAATTCAGTGAGAGATTTAATATGGATGCAACCTGAGTTCCAAACTTTTAAGTGGTACTGTACAAGAGTCCATTGATGTCTGTTTTCTATGTTCATCGGTCGCTGGCTCTTTTGGCGCCGTAAGAATCGGCCCTGTAATCGGGTCGCGACACGGAACACTTGAGGAAATTAGAAGCAGAAAATCTCACCATGCCGGGACCGAATCGATCAGGCAGGCTCGCCCACGTTTTTAGCGGCGCGTGCTATTGGGAACGATAATAACCGATGAAGAAAGGGCTCCATGAAAGCCTATGGTTAGAAATTCGAATGTATTCCGATTCATTTCTCACGCTCCAGCAGACATTATGGATTTCTTTCACTGTTTCTGAGACGGAGTATAAAGAATTCTTTAGCACTACATAATTAAATCAGATCCTTATCGTTTATGTTTCATACCGCGCATGTTTAACAGCAGAACTTAATTACTATTCTATTTACAAATGCTTTTATGATAAATTGAAGGTACATAAATAAAATAAAAATAAATATAAACATAAATATAAATATAAGTGAAATAAATATAAATATAAATAAAATAAAAGACACAGATTATGTAGCAATGTGCAAATTGTTACAAATTCATGTTGTAATATTTAGGTGAAATAATAGATCTGTGCAAAAGACTCATTACTTTAGCTTTGTTCACATAAATTTAAATTTCCATACAGATTCATAGTCTAGTTATATTATGTATACTACTGATAAACTTTATGTACTATTGTACACCTGTTAACATACTTGAAACACTGCTAATTGTCTCTCAAATTATAGAATTAATATCCATTTGAATCTCTGAAAAGGAAGTTAACGTATTTTCCTATTATACCTTTTCCAGATTACAACATAAAAGTAATATATTTTACAATAATCATAAATGCAACCACGATTGAGGTCGAGGAATAAAATAATCGTGGATCGATCGACAAGTGTCGACTGGCTGGTGCACGACCGGTTCGAAAGCAGTTGTGCACAGAGGAAAAAATCACCAGGGACCCTAAAAGGAAGAGGGTGACGAGTAAAGGGGATTCTCGAAGGGACACACGGGGTAAGTTGATGAACGTGAGCAGGAGAGTAAACGGAGGAGTCAAAGGTAAAACAAGAGAGGAAAGTTTTTTCCTGCCAGGCAGAGGCAAATGTCGTCGAACGACCGTCCTCAGAAATAGCCCTAAAACGTTGGCAACACTAATACAGAGCTAAGAGTACAGTAGCGGACAAAAGTTTAAGAACGAAGGGTCAACGAAAATAGATAAATTAATTTATGAACAAAATTCTTACTTTATATTACTCAATAAATAGTGTTCTACCATGATAACAATAAAAGTGAATATATAAATAATATTTTAAAACCATAAAATTATGTTTCACATTGTCCCCTCTTCTTAAACTTTTGACTGCTACTGTATATTTGTTAATTAATAAGAAATAACAGTATAAACAAAATTTGAATTTCTGCTGTTCAATAAATAGTGTGCTATCGTAATAACAATAAAAAAGAATGTATAGATAATATTTGGAAACCATAAAATTATGTTTTGCATCATCCCCTTAAAAGTCTTAAACTTTTGTCCTCTACTCTACGTTCCTTCAGAATTTTTATCATGTTTTTATGATGCTTGTAAAACTTATTATAAAGGTGTATAAGGCATGTGCAAATAAATCTGACTTTTTTTTGAGATAATTGAGATTACAAGGTGTTGATTCTTCATCAAAGAACAACTAAAAAATCCATGATCTCTACCCAGACGTAAAAGTTTGAACAGAAACGTTTCAACGTCCTGTTTTACAGTTTTCCTAACCACCAACAGGAATCAACAAAGCGATGATCACAGAGCATCTTTAATTCTTCAAGCCTCGCAACCACCATTAAGAGTAACTTCAAGCAAAACTCGTCAAAGAGGAACGACAATCGAAGAGCGTCGAAGAAGCAACCCTCTTAAGGGAGCTTAGGAAACCGTAGAAGCTTTCCTTGCTAGAAATTTCTCACCAAGTCCATGCAGAACCAAAAATGCCTCGATCATAGAAACGAACACCAAACAGAAATGCCTCAAGGAGACGCTTTTAGGGGGTTGTTCCGCGAGAATGGAAGTGGTACTCACGATGGTTGTTCGTCGGCTGGCTGCTCTCGAACGGGGCTTGCGTTTCCTTCGCTAGCTGCCTGTTTTGCTAGAGTAGAGCCCAACGCGGACTGGAAACCGATTCGAGGAACAACTAGCGTGAACGATGCGTGACGACGGTGAAAAGGGATGAGAAACACACGGGGGGCCGTCGCGTTTTACAAGCGCATCGTTATACGCCCTGCGACATCGACGACGGTGTAGACGGTGGAAAATCTATCGGTGGCACGGTCTCTCGACGACGGGACACGAGTGCGCCTGACCGCTGGCTGACACGAACATGGCCGACACGATGGGATCGATAAAACACGTTACGTTTTCCGCCGTTTCGACGGAGCCGACGCTCCTGCGCTTTCCCAACCCCTTTGGACGGATACATGCGCGGTGGGACCGAGTCATCAGCGTCGATGTGGACGAGGAACGTGGTCGTGGTCATCGTGAACGACCGCAAGGGTGGATGTGTGACTATGTGTTGGCGTTTGATGATCTTTCGTGATTTTCGAAAGAGCATTAGGGGTGCACTGTTAGGTCTTGGTGGAATCGACGCGTACGATATGGAGGAGCATGTACGGTAACGGATAAAAGTTTGAGATGGGAGGACAGTGTAAAGGTTTATGGCTTTATGGTTTGCGAATAGTGCTTGTACAATAGCGGACAAAACTTTAAGTTATGCAGAATATAGTTTTATCGTGTGCAAATATTATTTATCTATTCATTAGAATTGTCATTATTGTAGAACAGTATTTATTGATTAGCATAGAATACAAATTTTATTTATGCTGTTATTTCTTATCAATTAATTAATTTATTTTCCTTGCCCCTTCTGTCTTAAACTTTTGTCCGCTACTGTATATGGTACTCCATATTTCTCTACATTAATAACGAGTTTCATCGAAAATGATTTCTTTCATTAGTACTTTAATTAATTTAATAAGTGATGAACTTTCCTTGTCAGGTTCAGTTATTCAGACAATTCATTATTTCGTTATTAAAAGGGGTATTTGTGATAATTATAGGACTACTAATTATACTAATTTCGTACTATAAGGTAAAAAGTAACTTTTAATAAATATGAGCATTACTGTACTAATAATATGTTAATAATAATTATAATGGACTAATAATAATAAGGTTAGCAATAATTATACTACATCAAGGAACGGTATACTAATAATAGCAACATGCTAATAACTATTATTATAATGTATTAATAATAGTATACCATCGGCCTGAACTTATTTCTCGATTCAACCTTTACCCAATTTTTTGTAGACCACTATTTATTCATTAGCATAGAATACAGATTTTATTTATACTGTTATTTCTTATTAATTAATTAATTTATTTTCTTTTACCCTTTGCACTTAGACTTTCGTCCGCTACTGTACATCTTATATCTTTCTTTTTTCAAAGGTACATAACTAGAGAACCATCACAACTGTGACTGCATGATAGCAATGGATAAGAAATACTGTTAAGCAAAACTTCAAAACTTCAATTCTGAAGGTACAATAAATCATAAAAAAGAAATTAATAGAAACAGAAATAGAACAATCATGTTCCAAAGAAGCGACCAACTATTTTATGGTGCTCGCCATGCAACACAATGGAACTTATCGACCAAATATCGGCCTGTAGAGCTTCAGGTTGAATACTCTGTCGAGCACAACCCTGAAGAGAACCCTTGAATCATTATCTATCAGCTAGTGCTCGAGTTCGAGTGGGTCTCCGGTTTTATTTCAACGGAAGTAGTTCGGCCTGGTTGCGCCTTAACACTTTACGATCCTTCGGTCGATTGATAAGGGTGGTTTCATCGAGATGGCAAATTTGAAAATAACTGAAAATGATTTTTGGTCGAAAAATCTGGACGAATCGGATCTAAGTGACAAGTCAGACGAAATGTCGTCTGTACGACTTTTTGGAAATCGTTTAAAATCACCTATACTTGGCAATTATTATCGAATACCGGATATACCACAGAAATATGTAGAACCGACGATTCTTGATACATCATTGCCTTACGTGAGTTTCCCTTATAGGTAACGTGATAGTCTATGGACTGTGACGCAAAGCAGGAGTTTTTAAATTTAGACGAGGGAAAGAATGAGTGTACAAGAAAAGATATCCTTTTTTTTTAATTAGAATTGTTATTTAGAATTTGAAATTATTTTCACTGAGTGGGTTTATTAGAAAACAATTTTTGTATTAATTCCATGTGAAAATCATGTTTTTAGATTCCTGTTTATACACATTTGAAAACGTATGATTTGAAACCTATCGAAAGACCCTCCACGCCAAATATATTGTCCGAGTTAAGGTCGAAGTGTCAGTAAGTATGTAAATATATAAAAAATATACTTAATAAATATAAATATTATAAAATATACATCTGCACTAAAACTTCAACTATTTCTTATGATATTTTATGTATGCTGAAGTAAGTCATATTAAATTAAGATTAAATTCTAGGAATGGTATCGAGTCTTATAGATCTTAAAAAACTTCACTGTTGACTGATAGAGCAAGCAAAAGAAAACCTTCCATTGTATTAAAATCGCAATAAAATGAAAGAAATTTGAAAATACAACAGCAAAGATAGTAACTATTTTCTTATTGTACTTAATAAATAATGTTTCGTACATTAAATGATGATAATCGAAACTGAACTTTATGCAGGAAGCCTTATGAGTTCAGGTAATCTTCAAAAACCGCGAAATTCGTGATATATCATTGATTGACTGTTATTTTAAATATAAAAAATTACTGAGCTTGTAAAATTAAGAAGTGACAAGCAAATAGAATTATAAAACTAAATATCACAGGATTACTTATGAACACACTCTTCTAGATTGGAAAAATACAGATAATTTATAAGAAATGAATATATTCCATATGCGTTATCGTTCAATTAATTTTTATTAATCGTTATTTTACATTAGCGATGATACCGTACCTTTATTTATTTCAAATTCGCGCTGAGTCGTTCTGCGCAGTCGCGACCGGCTGCTGGTTCGTGACGCCGGCCGAGGTGACCCTTTCCGGCGTGGGACGCCATCGCGTACGGACGTTTGACAGGTCGAACGGAACGCGTCTCGCATAATCGCC
Organism: Tetrapedia diversipes; assembly: GCA_033822845.1. Classification (NCBI taxonomy): domain Eukaryota; kingdom Metazoa; phylum Arthropoda; class Insecta; order Hymenoptera; family Apidae; genus Tetrapedia; species Tetrapedia diversipes. The sequence continues at coordinate 80,077 of JAOPTO010000551.1, read as the reverse complement.
AACCATAAACGTGTTTTTAAGGGTTATAGTTTCGTAATTTCGCGTAATTTAACCCGTTCGCTACTATTAATGATCGAGAGTGTTAGATTTTTATTTTTATTTGCTTTTATATCACCGATTCGATACAAATTCAATTCGCCTACGGTATTTCGCGACCGGGAGTGTTAGACTTTTATCTTATTTTTTTTATTAACGAGTGGTGGTTCCTGGATATAGAACTGCATCCTGGATAGTACTGATGCTACTGATGATCTACCCGGTGCAGGCTATGGGGACCATAGAAGACGCGTGATGCCAATCGCCATACGGTGAGTCACATATTTCATTGTTCCTCCGATTCCCAATTATGTCGTAGGACGAATGGTCCGAAACGACACGGGAATTGGTTGTATTTTTCATTATTATTGCGAGCATAGTGATCACGAATATTTTATTACTCGTGTACACTGATATATTATTTGTTAGGGCTTTCTTGTGTCTTGCGTTTGCATAAATTTATTACATACATTTTGATTTTGTATGATTTAATAATTTTACACAATTTTATCGTACTCAGTATTATAATTTGAATTAGAATTTCATATTATTGCATCATAAAGCTTCGCTCTATTACACGCAAAAACTTTCGAAGCACGGTCGAGCTTGCTTACATAACATAAACAAGAAAGCATTTCGCGACGAGCTGGCAGGTGGCATTGAAGCGACAATGGTTGGACACTTGTTCATTGTTTACAATCTTTAGACTCGTCGCTTCGATAACGCTACCACTCGAGGGTTTTTTTAACATGTTCATTCAGAGCTTGGAAAAATATTTCATGTAGTGAATAGGAAACAATCTACTTTATATTAATACATAAGTACATTGCATGTGACAATAGCGTCTTAGTAATATTGAAAATATTAAAATTCGATTACAAAATATTCTCATTTCCAAATTTTACTGAGCTCTGAATACTTGCCTTTTCCCTTTCCATTCCTTCATCCTAATAATAAAATAAATAAAATGAGTGAAATAAATAAAGTGAATAAAACAAATAATACCCTTCCTTGTGTTTAATTATTCTCTCCTCTGAAATGTATTAGATCGTTAGCTATGTTACTAATTATATTTTTAGCTGGGATTCATAGTACACATGAAGACGCAAGGTTAGTGATATTTTTACGTTAAATTATATTGCAGCCTATATACAATAGGATAGCGAATTATACATGATACAATTCAAATTTAAATTATTATTTTTGTGAGCACAAAATTAAATAAATATTAGAGGCTTTAATTTAAATACATATTTTGTTTAGAAATTTACAAATGAGCAATTGAGAGAATTTAGTTTAGATTGAAAATTCTCATTCAAATATTGGGACCTTGAATCTTAGAAATAATATCTAGAAATTTTTAATTCATTAATTAGTGCTGCATTGAGTTCTTTATTTGATCTGTTGTTCTTTCGAGGTTGTTTAGTCCGGAAGCTTTTTTTTAACGCACGTAGGGAAAAGTCGAACATTCTTAAAGAAATTGTGGATGTTTATGCAAATTAAAATTTTTATTAGTACAATTAAAGGAATCGAGCTGAAATAAAAATTTATATCTTGCACATTGAGTGTATTTCTTGCTTCTACATTTATTTGAATTTCCCATTAATGCATAAACATCTATGGTTTAATTTCGAGTTGCTGCAAATGTTTTGTCGAATTCATTCTCATCTGCTTGCCGAAGAAGAAAGAAATCTACAGCTGTATCTTCGAAGAGGCCCGACAAATTGTCACGAAGAGGGCTGCAACGTAATGGTTGTTCATATTAGAATAGGCATTCTGTTCTACGATGGACTACCATTCTTTACGTTACTTTATCACTATGCTCGCTATTTGTCTGTTGTACACTATGATCAAAGATCGAGAAGTACTAACATAAATGTCGTTCCCAAATAAAATATGATATTATTTTGCACAAATAGTTTCGAATTCCGAATTTCCAATTAATTAAAATATTACTTTGTACTTCTTGATCATTTAGGTCATTTATTCTTTAATACGAACGGTAAGTCTTTTTCTATCGTTTTCACTTTCACTTTCGAGAACACATTAGGTGTTTCACGTGATATTTAAATCATAATTACGAATATTCAACTTTTAACTAAAACTTAAAGTTTATTAAATTGATGTTGCAAATTAATACAGCCTCTCAAGTTTTCTAATATGAATATTTTACTTTATCTAATATTTCAAACTTATTAAATTAATGTCTCGCATCATTAGAGGCTCTCGGGTATGTTCAGGATTTTTTTTTTTTTGGAAATTGTCACTTTATTTTGGAAAAAGCAATGGTTTTGACAACTGCTTAAACTATCTTTGTTAACATCCAAAGTATTATAATATTATTGGTACAAAATACATTAATTTCAATTCCGACATTAAAATTTTTAATTTACGAGTAATCAAATTTTTTAAATGATTAATTAATATAAGTACTCCTTTGGATACTTCGCAAGATCTGTTAATCTTCTCAGAGTTGTTCAGTTTTTCGGAAGCTCATTTTTAACGAAAATAGGGAACATTCAAACATTTCTAAGCGAACGTGTAGTTTAGGAAAATTCATAATTTGACGAATTATGTTTAAAAAAATAGAATCGAACAAAGTAAATAATATTTAAATGCTACAACCTATAAATTAGTTTTAATATTTCATATATTTTACGTGCTGCATTTTCTATTTCGTATTCGTTTCGGTTTTCCATAGATATTTCGCTGGTTGAAGAAGTCACAAAGAGGCTTGCCAGAAGATCTCGGAATTAGTATCGCGAATTAGAATTGTAGGTTTTGCACACGGTTTTCTTCCGCTTTTCAGAGAGTTTCGAAAATAGTCAGTCTATAGGTTCAACCAATTTAGGACTTACGAAAAATAGGATCTACGGGGGGGGGGTTAGGGGTTTACAATTTAGAGAATTTAGAATAGGGGGTTAAAGGGTAGGGAGTATCTTGATTCAAACCCTCCGTTTAGGCGGAGTTTGGTTTGGTAAAGTTAGTTTAGTAGTCTGCTAGTACCATTAAATTTGGTACCTTTCGTTCAGTAGTCAGCGTGGCCGTGGCGCGTATATACTCTCAGGGCCCTCCGTTCACGCGGAGCTTGTTTGTTGAAAGGTCACAGCCACGTTGCATTCGCGTGCTTTTTTATTTGTTAGGGGTACCGGGGGTGGGTTTCGCGGTCGTGACGTTGGGGGTACGCGGTCGTAACGTTGGGGTACGCGATCGTAACGTTCGCGGTACGCGGTTTAAGGGGTGGATTCAAACCTTCCGTTCACGCGGAGTTTGGTTTAGTAAAGTAGTAGTCTGTAAGTACCTTTAAATTTGGTACCTTTTGCCCAGCAGTCAGCGTGGCCGTGGCGCGTATATACTCTCAGGGCCCTCCGTTCACGCGGAGCTTGTTTGTTGAAAGGTCACAGCCACGTTGCATTCGGGTGCTTTTTTATTTGCTAGCGTATTCCGGGGGTGGGTTTCGCGATCGTTGGGTTGGGGGTATATGGGGGAGGGGGGTGGGAGCAAACCCTCCGTTTATGCGGAGTTTGGTTCAGTTGTTCAATTCTGTACATTTTGGTACATTCAGTCCGGGGGCCAGTCTGTTTCTAGCGCGTATATACACTCAGGGCCCTCCGTTACCGCGGAGCTTGTTTCGTTGAAAGGTTATAACCAGGCTGGACTCGGACTTTTTTTGGTTAGGTTAACGCGCGCGAGGGTTGTGGGAGTGGTGGGTTTAGGGAATTCGGTGAGCAGGCGCGCGTGGGGTTCTATGGGTGTAGAGTCAAGGGGTATTAGTAGGGCAAAGGTATAGAGATAATCGGTGTAGGAATACAGGACGCCAACCAATCGGTCTGGGTTGTGGGAGTCGAACTCGGGGCGTTTTTTGCTAGGGGTATGAGACTAGGGTGCATCGCGTTTAAGGGGTTTATGGGTTTAGAGTCGAGGGGTGTAAAGGTTAGGATCATGTTTAAGGGTAATCGGTTTTGTGCGTGTTAGGTTCCGGGGATCAGGCGGTAATAGTATAAGGGTGGGGGCTTTGTGGGTATTTGGGTCGCGGACAACGGGGTGTGGGTTCAAACCCTCCGTTCACCCGGAGTGGATTCAAACCATCCGTTCACACGGAGGTTGGTTTAGTAGAGTAGTTTTATAGTACTTATAGTACTTTGTATTAGATCATCATTGTGGCCGTGATGCGACCCCACCGCCGGGGGCCGTCGTGCAGAGGCGTGATCCTTCCAGCATTTCAGGGTCCTCCGTTCACGCGGAGCTTGAGTGCGTTTTAGCGTTATAGCCACTTTGAATTGGGGTGCTTTTTTATTAGCTTTTTTATTTGCTATCGGAGTCCGGGGGTGGGTTAAGGGGCCGTAGGGTGGTGGGGGGATACGGTAGGGTGGGGGGTGGGCGCAAACCATCCGTTTATGCGGAGTTTGGTTTATTGGTTCAATTCTGTACATTTTGGTACATTCAGTCCGGGGGCCAGTCTGTTTCTAGCGCGTATATACACTCAGGGCCCTCCGTTACCGCGGAGCTTGTTTCGTTGAAAGGTTATAACCAGGCTGGACTCGGGCTTTTTTGGTTAGGGTAACGGGTGTGGGCCGTGGGAGTGGTGGGTTTAGGAAATTCGGTGAACAGGTGCGCGTGGGGTTCTGTGGGTGTAGAGATTAGAATCACGTTTAAGGGTAAGCGGTTTTGTTGGCGTCGGGTTCCGGGGATCAGGGATAATATTATAAGGGTTAGGGGTTTTGTGGGTGCGCGTTCCGGAGATCACGGTAATAGTATAAGGGTGAGGGTTTTTTTGGGTTTTCGGGTCTTGGGCGCTGGGGTAAAAGTACAGGGGAAGGGGGTGCTGGGATGGGGGGCAGGGTGGGTGGGTCTCGAAGCGCAGTCACCTCCTCGTGGTGAGACCTGGAAATTGGTGTTGGTTTTCCATTAATTAATCAGTGGAAAACCGTACCAAGCTAAGTACTGCGCAAGAAATTCAGTTAATTTTTAATGAAACTTCGAATCCACTGGTCATTTAATAAATTCTAATTAAAGGTAAGTATCGTAACGTAATTATTCAATTTTATCAATGGTTCGTTATATAAAGAACTTGAAGTTACGTTGTCTTGTTAATCAATAAATTTTTTGGCTGAAATATGCAAGAGCGATAATTGAAAATTCCATTTTTATCGTTAAACGAATAAATGATTATCATTTAACTTCGGTTTATTTATTTTTTCTTTAATTATAAATTGCCTTACCCCAAGATACGGTCTATAGGCTGAGATGTAGGTTAAAATATAGATCGATTATACAGGAAATTACAAATATTCTATTACGGTTCACATCTGTATAACAGAATAAAATGTTATTAATTCTATAAGACTCATCTGTCGTTTTCAACGCAGTGAAATATTAAACTGCTTATAACGTTCTGTTGATGGTTTCCAATTGGCCTTTTTGAGCTGGTTAAACATTAACCAACCAAAAATATACCATACCTAATATACATATTATAGTTGTGTACAGTTTGCAAGAAGTAATTTTTAAATAATCAGTAGCACACTTAGATTATTATGGTGTTTAATAATGCTGATCATAATATGATCAAGTAATAATATTACGATTAATCATATAATAGAAGTTTAAGCTTGTAATAAACTTATTTTTATAATAAATAGTCCATAACAATTTGTTTATCGCAGAAACGATATATCGTAGAATTGTTCTCAATGTTTACAATCATGTAGTAAACAAGTCGTGACGGTTACGAAACGAAATCACTCAAGCGTGACGTACTCCTTTGAAGAAGTTCGTGTAACGATTTACAGATTTATCGCAAACTATTAATTCATGCATATTTCTTAAATAACAAATAGTGTCTGAACCAGAATGTTAATGAAGTAATTGTTAAAGGATTAAATTAACAATTATTAGTTAAAAGTTAGGAGGCAAAGTAAGTTACATGTTACAATTAATTTCAATCAATATTCGATTAGGTTTTAATGAATAAAGGAATAAGTTTCGTAGAATATTTTTCATTTGCTATTAGAAGTTTAATGAAATATTAAAAAATCTTACATTAAGCATTGAAAATAGTTACAAAATGTTTAAAAATCATAGAAACATAAATAATTTAGTGGCACTTCGTTGAGCACAAAAAGAATTTAGGAATAACTACTTTGCGTTAAAAATTGGCTATATTTGTAAACTAATAATTAATTAAACAATGCCGGTCACTTGATACTGTAATAATTTATTGCACGAACAATTAAAACTTAATAAATTATTCGTGTGTTTAAAGATACCATAAATTTACGATTCTAAAACATCGTTAATTGTTAAAAGAACATGTTCTGTATAATATTCTTGGTATTTATTATTAATATTTTTACAAAATATAATAAATTTTATATAAACTGTTGCAAATACTATCGAAATGTTTAAAAACTATGAAGAATTTAGTTGCAGTTCATTAAGTACGAAGAAATTTAAGAATAACTCTGTTTAACATAAAATACCGCTATATTCGCATAGTAAATGATAATTAAGCAATAAAAAACAACGGGTGCAGTAATAATTTATTGCGTAAACAATTAAAATTTGGTAAATTATTATTAATATAGCAAAATAAATGTTCATATTCATGATCATATTTCATTCAGTAGTGATCAAGGCTATGCCACGGAGCATGCACTACTGCGCATATCGGTCAACTGCGCAACTCGAGGATGATCTACTGCTCATTCATTGGTAATACGTTAGTCGTCGTCTGACCTTCCTACGACGACGTCTCTGTGTCGGTTGTGTTTCCGAACACATGTTGACATATCGAGCCGTGACGTCACGGGTACGCGCGTACTCTCGCGACCTTTTCTTCATGCGTTACCGCATATTATTACCGTGTTCGCTATCGATTATAGCGATTCTTCGCACGTGTTTTCTTCCGACTAACGCGAGTTATCGCGACCTTTTTCTATCGATCGTTACCATCTTTCGCGTGTCTTTTCTTCTGACTATCGCGAGTTTTCGCGAGCATTTTTGATCGATCATTACGATCTTTCGGGTAGTGTTTTCTTCTGACTATCGCGAGTTTTCGCGAGCGTTTTCGATCGATCGTTGCGACTTCGTCAGCAACAATGATAACCGATTAGCCGTACAGTGCCACTGTATATCTCGCGATTTTAACATTAGATTGTAGTGTTGCGAACATTAAATCGCGTTATTAGAAATTGGTTCTTTAATCTATAACGCGAATACTATTTGAGGGGATTAGTGTTAGGTTAGTAGTTCGCGTTAGGGGGTTAAGGGTAGGGGGGTTTTCTAACAGTTAGGGGGTTTTGGGTAAGGGGTAATCGGGGCGCGTCGGTTATGGGTGGTGGGTTGGGGGGGTTTCGCTCGTGGGTTATCCGTCCGTGGGGTAGATGTGGTGCGGTGGGTTTGTGGGTGGGAAGGTGCGGGGGTAGGGGGGGAACTAGCACAAGGATCTGGCACCGTCGGTCTCATGGGGCCCTCCGGCTGACACCGGAGCTTATGTGTACCTATGTACGGTCATCTGCCTTGTGGTAGTTCAGGGGTGTTTGGGCGGGTGGGTTTCGCGAGGGGTAGGGAGTTGGGTCGCGTCGCGGGGGTAGGGGGTACGGTGGGGAAGTAGCACAAGGATCTGGGGCCGTCGGTCTCATGGGGCCCTCCGGCTAACACCGGAGCTTATGTTACCTATGTACGGACATCTGCCTTTTGCTACTTCAGGGGTATATTTGGGGGGTTCGGGAGTCGTAGTAGGGGGGAACGGGTTGGGAGAACTAGCACAGGGATCTGGCACCGTCGGTCTCATGGGGCCCTCCGGCTCACACCGGAGCTTATGTGTACCTATGTACGGTCATCTGCCCTGTGGTAGTTCTGTTTTCCGTGAGGGTGGATTAGATGGCGGGGGTTGGGAGGGTCGCGAGTTAGGCGGTGGGGTTTTTAGAATCGGTGTAGGTTATGGGTGGTTTTTTGGGGCTATGGGGTATAGATTAGTGTTAGGGGGTTTTGGGGTACGCGATAAGGGTTAAGGGAAAGGGGTGGGAAGTACAAATAGTATTCGCATGTAGTTTATGGAGCCAAAAGTTTATCAGTTTTTCTAAAACAAACTTTGGTAAATTTATACCAAGTCAATCATAATACGAGATATTTATGGCATTGTATGGCTACTCGGAAATCGTTTGCTCTTTGTTTTTCGTTGCATATTCCAAAGAGTCTTAAGTGGCAGCTCGCGAACTCGTTGGTTTTAGTGTTGGGTTTTTGAAGGCGCCTTCATATTGTTGTATTGTATTTTGTTGTATTGTTGAGTGTGTTTTCGGCGGGTCTTTAACAAGGAGAATCTCAGGATAACTCCTCTCATAATGTGTTGAAATTTGGTAGGCTTATAGGTGTATGTGTACAGTAATTGTAACCGGAAGTATAGCCGTAGATGAGCAGCCATTCGCAAAAAAGTGAATGCAAAAGTTGTGGAACCCACTTATTTGGGTATATTTAAGTAACAAAGACTCGTAATAGTTTTTCTCTGGTTCAAATCTCGTCACACTTTTTTCATAAATATTTTTTAGTTAACCATAAGTTAACATATGTAATATAATTTATTACAGTTTAACATATATATAATAATTGTTAACTAAAAAAGACTTTATGACAAGAAGTGACATGATTTGAATCAGAGACAAAGTATTACGTGTTTTTATTACTTAAATACTCCCGAATAAGCAGTTTTCCCAAATTTGATACTCATTTTTCTTGAGAATGATTTCCCATCTGCAGTTATAATTCTGATTGCAATTATTGTGCGCTACAAGCCTACCAAATCGGAGAGGATAAGCCCTGAGATTCTCCTTGTAAGCGTAGTCACCTCCTCGTGGTGAGACCTGGTAATTGGTATCGTTTTCAAAAGTATAAATCTTTAGAAAACGATACCAAGCTAAGAACTACGCATACCTGTAGTCCAGTCTATTTGATTAAAACATGCAAATCGTAGACTGGCCTACAGGTAAGAATTTTATGGCACTCTAAAAACTATATCACATAATACACTATCTTTATAATGCCTCTCTCTTACAGTGACGAAATAAAAATCTTTTGATAACCTTATCAACCATGGAAGCTGGATTAAGCATAGTTTTTATAACGCAAACACGTTTTCTTAAAAAGTGAAGATTTGATCGATTTATGGGCACTGAAACACTATCACCACATAGCGGTGAACGGGTGGAACTAATTTTCGTCTACCTGTCACTTACAACATAGTAAAGATATTAAAATCTCTAAACTTAATGACAAGCTATTTACATGATTGGCGGCTCAAATTAAAGGTAAAGATCTCCGTAACTAGACATTAATCATATTATATCAAAAGCAAGTGAGACTTTGGAGAAATAAGAATTAAATAAAAAGGTAAACGAAGAAAGTGATTTTAAATTTTCGCGCATAAATAAAGTAACTTTAGTTTGAGGCTCCATCTATTGAAGAACGGTTCAAACTGTTAACGAAGTTGTTTGTTTATTTACCTCTTAACCGTCTTTGTTTACTGTTGGTAAACATGTGCAAGTTGTTTGCGGGTTTCTTCGGTAGATGGCTAACTTCATCAAAGTCAGTTACCACTTTTGTTTACTTGTCGATAAATGTTTATTACCGGTTTGGACGCTTTTTAGAGAGATGGCACCATTATCGTTTTTAAAATAGTTTAGATATGCGGGAAATTTAAAAATAATTTTATACATTGCAGAAAGGTAAATTGTATAATTATTGTATGCCACTATAAGTTACTAATGCTTAACCGTATGTGTATGTACGTATACATTTATTGAACTGCAACGTGTAAATAGAGTAATCCAGTAATTAAACAAAAAATAAAGTGGTATGATATAACATTCGTAAATTAATTTGAGAACTTTTATAGCTGTTATTTGTATAATTCGAAGTTGTATCTACCTTTTAACTATTTAAAAAAATGTAAATATAATTGTGCATATACTATGTATGCCTAAAATTAATTCGTTTTCTAAGATTGAATTAATGATTAATCAAGTGCACGTACACGCGTCTCCTGTGGTAGTGTGCGTATTGGAAGGGGATGATCTCGAGAACTCTCGTCCTCAGTTTTCTCACAAATTTATCGTCATATATTAGAGTAATTTTTAATTATCAATGTAGTTTTTTCTTTTTATATTTTTGTTATAAATAATTTCTATCAAATATCGTAATATAAAAGATTCGATAATCCCTTTTCCTCGTTCCCTCCAGAAGCAGCGAATGCTCCAATCAAAATCTATATTTGTGTTCCCGCGATAAAGAAAACTATCGTTAATGATTTTCTCGAGCGTGGAATTTTCGAAACGCAAACGAACATTGCTCCGAAAATTGAGATTTTGTATCAGGAGAACATAATGACCGAGGAGGTGGCACGGAATATTTTTCATGGAACGTGACGTCATTTCTCGGAATTTCGCGATTTCTCGGAACGTGACGTCATTTCTTGGAATTTCGCGATTTCTCGGAACGTGACGTCATTTCTTGGAATTTCGCGATTTCTCGGAACGTGACGTCATTTCTTGGAATTTCTCGGGCGCGGAATTTTCGAATGGCAACCGAACTTTGCTCCGAAAATCGAGAATTTGTATCAGGAGAACATAATGACCGAGGAGGTGGCACGGAATATTTTTCTCGGAATGTGACGTCATTTCTCGGAATTTCTCGAGCGCGAAATTTTCGAAACGCAACCGAACTTTGCTACGAAAATCGAGATTTTGTATCAGGAGAACATAATGACCGAGGAGGTGGCACGGAATATTTTTCTCGGAACGTGACGTCATTTCTCGGAATTTCGCGATTTCTCGGAACGTGACGTCATTTCTTGGAATTTCGCGATTTCTCGGAACGTGACGTCATTTCTCAGAAATTCTCGGACGCGGAATTTTCGAATCGCAACCGAATTTTTCTCCGAGAATCCAGATTTTGTATCAGGAGAACATAATGACTGAGGAGGTGGCGTGAAATGTTTTTCTTGGAATTTGACGTCATTTCTCGGAATTTTTCAAGTGATTTTATTACTTTCTTTATTTTTTCGCGTTTTTTACTAGATGGTGCGAATCTTATTTTTAATTTTTGCAGGTTATTGTTTATTATTATCTTAGATAAAATAGGAAAGGGAATAAATGATAAAGCATTGTAATACTGTTAAATTAATCTGATTTATTATAATTTTTGTAAAATACATTGTATAAAATAATTTTACAATAAACAATCTGATTTTGTAGTATGTGTGTACTTTCTTCTGGAGATTTCCGATTCTGAGAGTTGCCCCGTTGTTCATTTCCAGGTCCAGATGAGTTCTGTAACAATATTAACGCAATTATTACTACGAGTTTCAAAATGTCACTGTGCAAACTTTTAAGATACTAAATTAATAAAGTTTTCCAACCACATTGGTTGAATTTCTGCGCTTCAAGAGCGAGAGAGAAAGTCTTTAATTTGTTTTCTCTCTAGAACTATTGTTGAATGTAAGACGTTGGAAAAATAAAAATTAAATAAAGAGATAAACGAAGAAAGTGATTTTAAATTTTCGCGCATAAATTAAGTAACTTTAGTTTGTGGCTCCATCTATTGATGAATGATTGAAACTTTTAACGAAGTAGTTCGATTGTTTACTGTATAGGTGGAGCAGCTATGTCTTTCTTTCTCTATCTCGTTTTATTGTTGGTAAACATGTGCAAGTTGTTTGCGGGTTTCTTCGGTAGATGGCGAACCTCATCAAAGTCAGTTACCACTTTTGTTTACTTGTCGATAAATGTTTATTACCGGTTTGGACGCTTTTTCGAAAGATGGCACCATTAACGTTTTTAAACTTGTTTAAACATGCGGGAAATTTAAAAATGATTTTATATATTACAAAAAGATAAATTGTATAATTATTGTATGCCACTATAAGTTGCTAATGCTTAAACGTATGTGTATGTACGTATATATTTATTGAACTGCAACGTGTAAAAAAGTAAAGCATTAATTATAAGAAGAGGTATAAAATGGCATGATATAACATTCGTAAATTAATTTGAGAAGTTTTATTTCAATAATTCGAAGTTGTATCTACCGTTTGACTGTTGAAAATAATGCGAATAGAATTATGCACATGCTATGTATCCTGAAAATAAAAATAATAGGCCGTCAAGATTTCGCGCGGCTCGTATCGCAGACTTTCCATATTGGTTGGATTTCAGTACTTCAAGAGTGAGAGAGAATGACTTTCACTTATTTTCTCTCTCGATTTCCCGAAGTCGTCTGAAACGCTGAACCCACGTATGCGTGGCTCGTGCATTAGTGTGCGAAGTGGAAGGGTGTGTTCTCGAGAACTCCCGTCCTCATCCTGGCATCACAGAACTACTGTATTTTGTTGTGCATGGAATATTTTAATATAGAGCCGCTATCAGTATTGCTTATGGCTTGGTCCACTTCACATAAAACCGCTGTGATGTATTTGTTCAATATAGTTAGAATCGATGAACACTATTACGCTATTGGGACTATATAGTTCATATTTGACGCCACTATGGTTACGAATGTATAGTGCGACCGTGACAGAATGCGTGGAGTAGGCAGTTCTTATGATTAGGTTATATTTAAAGTATTTATCTTTCAAAGAAATGTCGATTCATCATAATTAATAATCACAGTTTTTAATACTGTAACATACGTATTTACAACATGCGACAATGAAGAAAATCAACGAATTATTCACAATCTGCTTCTTGTTGTACTATTTGTACAATGTTTGTACGACTCACTTGCTCATAAATGTCAAAAATCAGGTACAAAGTTCTTTTTACTATTGATTATCTTTAAAAATTGAAAGAAGGTATAAGTGTAAGCATAATTTTTTATTGCAATATTTTAAATATAATTCAGTGTTTAACAATCTATCGCGATAACCTCAATAAGCTGATTGTTCAGCAAGAAAGATATTTAAGCATACATGGTTGTGTGTCATTTATTTATTTTTATTTCATAGGGTGGTGATATTCTATTGGAAACAATTTCTTCCAATGTTACAGAAGATGTTATTACCTTAGAATTTCAATGTTCAGATGGCACATTGGTAACACAACTCATTGACTTCAAAAATGTAAAATGTCACTTTGAAGAGATATATTTTTTTGTTCCGGTATTTACATAGGCATAAAGTATTTTACTTTTTCTCTTAGGAAGTACAAATAATAAAAGCCTTGGTTCTTGGTGAAGAAGAACGTGGTCAGAATCAATATCAAGTTCTGTGTTTTATTAATGATTTCTTTAAAGTAGACTTTATATCTTCTGATGCAATGTCTAAATTAAGGCAGAAAAATCCAGGTACTGTACGTGTTGCAGAAGAAGATAAAGGTCATGTAAATTATACTATGGACTTATTTTTGGATGTGTCAGAATCTAAAGATATTTCTAAACACATTGCAACTTTATGTGGGGAAGCAGCTGGATCTGCTTACACTAGGAATGAAGATATAAAACAATGGATTCAAAGACCTGGTAAGTAACGTTAATACCTAAATAAGTTTATGAATCTAATTTTTCAATTCAATTGTTTTTAAGTTCATTTAGAAATAGGAATAAAAGTTTAACAGTTCTTAATTTATTAGGCTCTTCTGAACTTTCACTTATGGCAGCTGTATATAACTTCAGCACAAATTCCTTAGCACAAGGTACAAATGATTCAAGATCATTATTTGTGACAAGGTGTGCAGACACATCAAATATGTGGGCACCTTGTACATGCTCATTAGAATTATGTATTGGGTGGTATCCATGTGGTTTAAAATTTTGCAAGGCTAAAGGTGATGGTAAGAAAGCTGCCACTCCATACAAATGTGGCATTAAAACTTGTAAAAAGTGTTTTATATTCTCATATTATTCTAAAATGAAGCAGAATTGTTTATGGGATGAATGACATATAAGAACACTGTAGATATGTAGATTTTAAATTGTAAAGAAGGATAGGATAATCTATAATATGGGAAAAAATGTCAGTTTTCTACATACTAATGTAACATTTTTGCTATAACAAAAATCTTTATAATATAGTTTATATTTTATTTTTTTAATTTATTTTTCAAAAGTGCATTTATCTGGCATTAAATGTCTTTTAATATAAATGATTCTCACAAAAGATGCTTTTATTAATCATATATATATTTTACAAATTATTATTGATCTCGTCACATTTTTCGCTTTTGAATTAATGCAATATGAAAATTATTTTTCTGATTTAGGGAAGTATATTGCAGTTGTAATTTATTTTATTTCGCGATATCTATTTAGAAGGGTCTCATATCCGTATGAATCGGATAATTTAAAATCAGTCGAAAATTTTTAGATAGATTATTACTTTTATAGATTGTACTGAATGGATACATTTGTAACAATATTTGTATTTTACTAGGGTAACATACTAAATGCAAAGAATAAGGTATGATAAATGGAGAAAAATTATTTAAAAAAAAAGTGGAATTTTAAAAAACTTACTTAAATCATATCTTATTATCTGGAAATTATTTAATTCATTATTGTATATCACATTCCCGAATTAATGTCTCTATATATTTATTAAAAAGGTAATCATTCCTAATGTACCTTGAAATATGTGCACAATGTGTCTTAAGAAGTACCGTTTAATATATGTATACTGTTAAAGATGAACTTCTGATTGTTTTAGCATCATGAGTTTACGTACTTTCTGACAAAACAACGCCAAACAATACCACTGATCAATACTACAATAAAAGGCGAACAGTCTTTCGAGAAATTCGAAAATGACTGCCGCTATTTTCTATTCATAGTTGTTCGATAAGACTAATAACTGGTAGTAAATGTTTGTATGTACATACCAGGACAGTGTAGGTTACAAATAATCCATTCAGGGTAACGTGGCGATTTGCACGTGTAATGTAACGATGCATAAATAATGTGTTGAGTTTCAACATATATACGCAATTCTTCAGATTATTAAAAACATAAGAGTTGCTTCATTTATAATACAGAGTGAATAATGTAGTTTTGGGCTGGAATTTTTGTGAGATTATTATTTACAAGGAGTGATGTATTGAATACAAATTATTTAATAACATTTACTTTATGTTCTTAGTCGGCTTTAATGAAGTTAATAATCTGTATTTTTGTTTGTAATTGATATCAAGTTGAATCACTAATTATATTTTATAAAGCAGACTAAATTAAAGTAAAGCATAACCTTATACTCAATTTAAAGTTTATTTTTAGATCCTATATATAGAAGACATTGAAGTTAATACTAAGCTCTTTGTAAGTGACTATTCCAGTCAACAAATTCTAGTTCAATACATTGCCATCTTCCAATATAAATAACTCTTACACCAGCAATCTTTTTATATTTTTAATAATTTATACTGAACAATTACGTGTATATACTTAAACAGTACACGTGTGTCTGTACAGAATTTTCTACATGACCTGTAAAGCTGCCATTTATATGTGTAAGTTAAATTTCAATTGTACATAGTGTAGTTAAAGAAGCACGCGCTGATGTAAAGCATAAACAGTGAGGGATACCTAAAAATGAATTCGGTCTCTGTATATAACTATCATCTGTTAATAATCGAGAGGTGTACATTTTCATTGTAGATACACTAAAATATTCGGTAAGTGAAGTATCGTCGATTTGTACGAGATGAGAATTTGTATTTGTACAAAAAGTTCGCTTGGTATTTAAACGAGGGAGACAAAAATGAGGGTATACGTTTCATAGTAAACCACTATAAAGAAGACTGCAATATCTGTCCAATTTAATAATAAACATATTATATATACACATTGCAATTCTCCGCGCTTCCTCACCGATACAAAATCATATTTAATGAATTCTCTAGTAATAAGTGAACAAACGAACAAATAATAAGTACATACATATACATATTGCACATACTTACGTCTATAATGGAACGTCTATGAAATTTGTAAGTGTTAAACGGCACCCGACATTGATAACTCGCTCATGTTTGTACCACCTAACAATTGTATGCTATACTTCACTAATTGTAAGGCGAACAAAAGGAATAATTACACAATATTTGTTAAGAATGAACTTCGTTAAACGCGTGTGCATGTAAGACTGTGGCATAACTTGATCGAGTACTGTATAATGTTTACAAACAGCAGTATAAATTTGTACATTGTGTATATATACGTACCTACAATCTATAGGGCGATTCATGAAAAATGGACCACGAGAAAAATTTATTTTTTAGTCTTGAAGGCAAAGCAAGTACTATGAAATGCAATCCGAAGAATTTTATGAGATAAATACGATACCTAACATTTTTCTCAGTTGTGAGCGATGAAAATTTAGTAATTCTAGTAAGAATTGAAAAAGTACCTTTAAAAGCATACAATTCAGTTTTATTATTACGTTATTATTTTACTTTATCTTCAAGCCTAAAAAATTTAAATAATACGTTTCTTATGAATCACTCTGTATACTTAGTTACCGAACTCGGTAAATTGTGGAATGTTCGAGACATTACCATTAGTGTTTTGATGAATTATGTGTGTCATTTAATATGCGTAATTAATAAAACAGTAGTAAAGGGAAAAGGAAACATAAAAGAGACACGCATGATTAATAACGAGAGTGTAGTAATATGGTCCAAGATAAGGCAAATGTTTCAAACAATTGTTCCTGTTTGAAAGAATTTCGTACTATGTTAATTCTCTCTTGTCTCTTATTCTCTCTCAAATAACAAAGATGTACTTTATTGAAGATTTACCAGGATTAACTTACGAATATTGTTACCGTAAAATTTTGTTTTGGTGAATGAATTAGAAATCGTAAAATGTGGGAAAAATGGGATACACTAATAGCGTTTAAACGTTTTTCTATCGACGCTCCGAGTCGAAACTCGATGTTACTCACCGTGTATAATTTCAGCTTTACACATGACATTGTAACTTATACACATATTTTTTATATATATTTAATAAAAAGTACAAGTAAACAGTCTTTATGTTTGATGCCGTTTATCCTAATAGACCTTTCAATTTTTTGATAATGTATCTGTTATAATATAATAACAATTATATATTTTAAATGATACAGAGGGTTTCATTTATTTTAACTACCAATTTTCCATTTATTTACCACTGTTATTCCAATTCAATAAAAGAATACGTAATTAATTATTTTGAGCCTCAAAGTTGTATTCCTTTGAATTTTCGACGTTACTTATACCTTTTTGTAAAATAATTTTTAGGATAAGTAGTTTGTCCAGTGTATTTCTATTTTTACATTTTAACTGAATCTGAAATATCGACTGAAAGTAATTAATTTGTTGGTGAATGGTCGAATAATACAAGAGATCCCACACGGATGTTGATAATTGTCTCTATTAAGTACACGATACAATAATCATAATAATTTAGTACTCTCCCCCAACGTTCTTTACACTCATTTTACCTAAATTCCATGTATCGCTTACGTAAGTATATTCGAAACCGAGGATGGAACGATAAAATAGTCCACATTTATTGCCACGCTACCTACAACAGTATGATCGTATGCTACATAGAGTATTAAAAACTATGAAAGTAGAAGCTTATGTGAGTACAAAAAAAAAAACAGAAAAACAAAAAGGACCATTCGTTCCGCTACGTGTATGCTACATTTACAGCAAGAATTTCGTTCAGTCGTCTGAAACAGAGAAAAGTGAGGAGATCGTGCTTATACACATATAAAATCGTTTAACGAGAAGGCTTTCATTAATATCCTCCTTTTTTGTTTTAAATAAGTACTTTTTCACAGGAGATTCTAAAAATATGAGAAAAATATATCTATCTATCTATATATGTATATAATATGTACCTCTTTCATTTACATTAAGTATATCAATTTTGAAATATGCATCATAAATAAAAAATGACTAAATGTCATGCTAAAAATGGACGTCGCTTCTGTAATCTCGACGATCGGTACAAGAAACGATATAACTTTTTTTATTTCTTTTTTCTTTGTTTTAAGTAGCCTGCCTGTGACATATGGAATCGATCGCTGCGAAACACTGATATGTCATTTAATTTGCTACAAAAAATTATTCAATCTATTTTCGACAGTGAAACATGTAGGTATACTCTAAATATGTATACAGTGCCATGCTGTATCATGAGTGCATAGGTGGATAAAGATAGCTTACCAATAGCCAGTACTTTCAACGGTTCCTTCGCTGAACGGCGTTATCTCGATCATCGGTGATATGAATTAAATAAAAAAAAAAAAAAAAAAAAAAAA
>JAOPTO010000551.1:0-61385 GCA_033822845.1 Tetrapedia diversipes | reverse complement strand
TCACAATCTCTCAACCACACCTCGTGATTAAGAGCATTAGCACCGGAAGTGTGTAAAAAAACGTGTATAAACACCGGATTCTTCATGGACGCTAGTACCTAACTCTTCTCTACAGCCGTAAGGGATAAATCGCCCGTATCAAAAAGAGTCTAGGGCAGAGCTGTCCACGGGAGAACCACAGGAGTAGTTCACAACACATAATTCCTTCTTACTGATAACATCTAGGATCGGAGTTCATGATTTTCATAAAACCCTAAAACAAGACTAGTGAATACTGAACTCCTTACAATGCTCCCTGTGGACAGCTCTGGTCTAGCTGAAACACTAGCTACTGTAACAAGTCTTGCGCACGTCGGCAAGTATTACACTGAAATCATCATCCGCCTTTGGGACATGCTCCATGCTTTGCGACTGCTGCTGAGCAGCTTGTTGCTGTTGCTGTTGCTGCTGCTGCTGCTGCTGCTGTTGTTGTTGTTGTTGCTGTTGTTGTTGATGTTCTGGATATTTGTTCACATCCATGGTTTGATGGTACTGATCCATCGCATGAGCCATAGCTACGTTCGAGCACCTTGCATCTTTGCTTTGATCGTCGACGATGCACTGAGAGTTCGACATGTCCAGCTGAGTCTGCTGTGGCGCATAATAACGTAGATCGCTTGCGTAATTGTGATTGCTATCGAGGAGGTTTTGCGAGGCAAGGCTGGTGTGCGCTGTCACGTTGCTCGGATGAGAATACTTGAAGTACTTTTCTAGTTGCAATGTCTGTTGTTGCTCCTCCTCTGCACTAGCGGCCATGGCAGCCTCCATGTGGCCCAGAATCGGATGTTGTTGACCACCACTGGTGCCCTCCGTTTGGTACTCCTGATGATGAGTCATTTGATACCGATGCGATACACCTGAAAATGTGTCGATAAAGGAGGGTACTTTCTGATCTTCAGAGCGTGACGTTCAGAATGAAGGGACTATGTTTGATGTGATGAGATTTTCAGTTGCTCAAATTACTCGGTGGAAATTGAAGCCAATAAAAAGTTCAAATAAATCTTCAGAGAAGTAAAAAAAAGATGAAAGCACAGCGTGTTCTAATTGTGACAGTTTGATCGTTGGATCTGATCCAGCTATAACAGAGCAAGGTAAATATAGAGATGAATGAAGTATTACCGGAACAACCTTCGGCGGCTCCACGAATCCCCATGGACTGTTGTCGATTGGCACACTGAACAGGATTATAGTTGGTCTCGACGGTGGACTGCATTGAATAGTTGGCAGTCTTCGAGGACTGGGTGCTCGTATAATGCTGCAACGATTGATCGTGCGGGGATGCGACCGGAGGATAAAAAGTACCCGTCACAGAGCCAACATTCTCAAATCCGGAGCGCAATTTATTGCACGACACCATCATCCCGTTTGCTATACCCACTGCTGCTATGCTCGACGGCTGTCTTTCGAAATTCAAGTAACTTACCTGAAAAGAAATGATTATTGGAATTTACGTTCGTGTTTTGTGCTATTGTAATTTAGATGTTACGTTATCTTTTATAAGAAAATAAGTTTAATTCTCAATTAAATATTTAACACTTGAATTAATTATTGAAATATTTTGAAATGTATTTGAAATGTATTTTTCGGATACTGTTTCAAACATAATCAATAAGTTTACATTTGTCCTGATTTGTATGCACGCCATTACTCACTGATTTCTTGTAAGTCAGGGTATCCGTGTAAGCACCAGAATTCTGACACGACGATATGCTAGTACCACCAGCATGACCCGTGTGCAGTTGATTATCGGTACTCATGAAAGTGTACCGTTTCGTTTGCTCGCTCATTTCGCTGTGCTGCTTCGACGAGCCCTCCATCAGATCTCGTTCAGGATCTGGATTCTGGTTGGATGGCAAATGCGTTCCGTCACCTGATCAAAGTTAATCCATCAGTACCTCGAACGAGAAAATGTTAATAGAGAACCCTAGTATACCTAGTGTATAAATGGAACATTCTGTTAGAAAGGAATTATATTATTTATTTAATCCTTGCCTACTAGGCTTAGGATGGCTTCCAGTTTACATCTTTACATTTCCTCTGCACAGTGAACGACAATTGAACATATTATTATCTCTTAAAAAGGAATTATGTAATATTAATATAATATATGTAAATACAATATTGATCTTATGAAGAAAGTTTTAATAAAAAAAATTCGTTTAACAAACAATCTCAAATGGACTTTAATCTTAAAAAATTTGGATAAAATGCTTTGTGAAATTTCGATTACAAAAAATACATTAATTTTTCATAGAATATTCTACCAAGTGCGACAGGAAATACAAAATAGCAGGATCCTATCTGTAACTCATAATTTAGTTACACAGATATAATTCCTCAAGTTCCATGGCTGTTTGAACTGTAATTAATGCCAGTGCAAGGTCTCACCATCTGGCTCGGGACTGGCAACTGGAGATATGTCCGGTGTGTGAATGATAGGCGTATAAGGACTACCGTACAAGGAATTGCTCTCTGATTTGTACTCCTGGATACTTTGCTGCTGTTGCTGGTGATACAGGGATGAGATCGGGGAATGACCGCCCCATGGGATCTGAGGAATGCCTTGATAACTGTCCATTTTGGACCTGAAAGAAATATCGAACAAAATTTACTTATTAGATAGATCGATGCAAATCGAATCCAGTGCATCTCATTTGCAAAATTTAATTTTTTTAACCAACTAAAGTTATAACGTAATAAAACATTTTAAGAAAAATTATTTTGTCAAATATTTTTCTGAATTACTTTATTAATTCACTATCAAATCAGGGAATCAACCATTCTCAGTATCAAATTACCCAAAAACCCTTACTATTATTATTTAGTATTTATTAGTATTTAGATTAATACTTTAATCTTGGACATCTGGCATTAACACTACAAACTATTAACGTTGGTCAAAACAACCAACTTGTAACTTTTTCACAAAAGTTTTCATGCATTTTTGGGACTGATTATAATTTCCTGTAAAATGTATAAATAAAAGCTCTAGTGTTAATTCAGTTGTCGAACTGGGGCCTTATAGAAAAAAAAAATGGCGGCAAATCGCAAGAAGAGATATCGACTTACATAGAATGATGAATCGTGGTACCAGAGGGGTTGGACCTATTGGCTGTGGTGTTGGTGGCGGACGGAGGGGAGGATGGGGCCCCCGGGGCCCGTTTCGCGTGTTTTCTGCGCCGGGGCCTGTACTTGTAGTTCGGATGTTCCTGCATGTGTATGACCCTCAGCCTCTCTGCTTCCTCGACGTACGGCCTTCTGTCCTGCGGGGTCAGCCCTCGCCATTTCTTTCCTGAAATACACGGGACCCGTCAGTTAGATGGGTGCAACAACACTCCCATGATTTTCGATACGACATTCGCAGTGTTAGGCTTGAAAAATTGTTCTCGAAGTCACGATTGGCCTGCGAATGTTTATGTGTAACATTTACGAGAAACTTACAGCGATCCGTGACCTTTATTAAGTTATTCATTTAACTGGTATATAATTATTAAGATAGAGATGTAATATAATTAATATATAATATTAAAATATAATATAATAATATAACTAATTAATATATAATATAATAATATAATATAGATATAATTAATTATTAATATTAAAATATAATATAATAATATAACTAATTAATATATAATATAATAATATAATATAGATATAATTAATTATGCTAAACTACACAGTAGCTACCTAAAAGTGTTTATACATCATTATTGTTACCGTCACATATATCTATGAATTAACGAGGATGAAGTATATTAAATTTTTCACCATTAAATTGTATTTTTATACGATCATGTACATTCACCGTTATTAGAATCAATTATTGAATTCGATTAAAGATACGAAGATTAAAAAAATATGGGCATGCACAACTACTTTTTGCAGCCACTGTACTTAGGTATATCTCGAAATCGCTTACCACTGGTGTTCCTGCATTCAGGGAGCAGCGTGAAAGGTAACAAAAATTGTGTGAGTAATATCACACGCAGATTTACAATCTAAATAAAGGAGAAATGGTGTGGAAATAATTAGTGCTCTTTTTATACGAATACTCTTTCCCTTGTCAAAGTTAGAATGGTTTTTGTTAATTAATCGTACTTAGATTAGTGTGACACTTCCTATATCGATTGTATAACAATAATAATAACAATATTTATATATTATTTAGTACTTAGGTGTACTTATTTAACATCGATTCCTTGTTACACGATGTATCCGAATTTTACGATTCATCTTTCATATTCTGCTTATGAACACAAGAAAATTGAAGGCTGGCCCTTTAAACGTCAAGATAAAACCATTGTCAGTCGGCCAATGGAATATTTAAATTTATACCGTACACGTTTTACTGGGGAAAATTCTGGGAATATAGATTTATCGTTAAAACTAGAAACTCGCCTCTCGAACGTTTCAATCCATTCCGCTGTGCGTACACGGATAAGTACAGTGAGGCATAAACCTCGCGTGAATTTGTAATCATAAAAGACGCCGTAAATTCGCGGCCAGCTGTTACTTTCTTTCCACGCGCGCCTCCTCTATTCGTCGGACTTAACACCCACCAGAACGAGTGCGTTTTTAGTATAATAAATTAACTAGACAACCCTGCCAGAGTTTTGTTACCATATTGGGCGCAAACGTGTAGGAAACCATAGCCGAAAGCTTGGCCAAAAAGGAGATACAGTAGCGGACAAAAGTTTAAGACGACAGAACAATGTGAAACATAATTTTATGGTTCGCAAATATCGTTCATCCGTTCATTTTTATTGCAATTATGGTAGAACACTATTTATTGATTAGCATAGAAAGCAAATTTTATTAATTAATTAATTTATTTTCTTCGACCCTGTTTTAGTCTTAAACTTTTGTCCGCTACTGTACCAAATCCTGTTATCCAGGTTATAGCACCAAAACTTGGTCTGCGGTTTTATACTCAAATCTAGTGGATATAGTTACTGTCAAACAGAAAAAAGAATTCTTTTCGTTCCTTTTTTTTTTAAACTATTAATTAGTAGGTGTGTCGCAATTCAATGTACTTCGGTAAATTTTCATTGTTTTTGAGACCATGCGATGAAAGATAACGCCAGCGTCCATAATTGCATCAAACAGGAAACGGAAGAACGCCATGCATATTGCACGTGCTTAGAAGAATATATTTGCATCTTCATATGTTGCAACACATAACATCCACGGATTTATAAACATTATCATACTATACGCTTAAAATAGACAATAATTAGAAGTTAACGCAATACTTAATATTAATATAAATATTAGCATATTAAATCTATGCAAAAATTTCCTATCGCCTGTAATAATATAAATATAAACTGCATTTTTATTCTGTTCTTAAGATTTCTGAAACTTTCAATCATCTAAGTGATAGCAAGAGGGGGAAAATATTATATGGCAATAAATGTATTAAAAATTCATCCTTTATACAGAAACAATACAAATTTTTATATAGACCTAATATTAATGTATAATATAATAAGGATTGTGATAAAATTAAATTTAAAAAAATAATCCATAATTTATCCTCGTTCATGGTGCTTGTCGAGACCAACAACCTCTACTCGCCAAAAATCAACTCCAAAGTAATCTCCGCGATCAGCGTTACGATCGGCTTCGTACCCATACCAACCGCCGCTGCACCATCGAACACAATATCTTTCGCCACGAACCTATAAATTCCCCTAGGTATGCAAGATCAAGCGTCCGCCATTCCTACACACCGTTACCAACGCTGAGCCTCGCGAGGAGTATCGACGGCGTTATTTCGAGGATCGATAAGACCGGCCGCGGTCCGCTCAGCCGATTGGCCGGCGATACTCTTAATTCATGCTACGAGGCCCTGATCCCTAATTGCCCCGCTAGGTCGCGTCCCCGGTCCGTTCTCGTCTACGGCGGACGAGCCGCAAAAATAGCCGTACGAAGCGTAGATACGAATTACAGGAGGAGGGCTTGGCCGACGACGGCTCGGAATCTGCCACAGTTGCGTTCAATATGCCCGTCCCGGCAATGGTAGGCTGGAATATCATTAAGCAGGGATAAGGGTTAATACGAACGTAAGATGTTCACGACAAGAACGAAAAACTTGAGCGAGGCGGATGTATATATGGTGTGCGGGTACATATGTGCATGGGGGATCGGCGTATACACAAGGGGCCGTATAGGTACATAGGCGCATGGGGGCGTAGATATGGGTGCGCCCGTGCCTTTAGCCAGCCACAAGGCACGAACCATTATTTCATATTTCATTTTGTATATTTCAACTCCGGAGGAGACGCTAACCCGAACGACTTGGGGAGGGAGGCAGGGAATGAAGAGGGAAAAAAAGAAACGAAGACGGTTTATGGAGCGCGAGAGAGAAGGACGGAATAAAAATATATATACGGGGGGAGGGTAAAAAAAAAAAACAAAAGGTGGCCAAGAGGGAGCCTCCCTGTAAAGTCCATTTTTGTCGCCCTGAGACTCTTCTTGCTGAAAGTCTTCTTCTGACTCCGCTTCTTCGGAGAAACTTGCCGCTGCCCTTTTTTGCGCCACGAGTAGTTTTCGTTGCGACAGCAACCGGGGTTGACGCGAGAGAGGTAAAGTCTTGCGACGTGCTCGTCGAGATTCAATGGAATCCCCTTTGTCGCTTGGCTTTGTACGGGTGACTCGAGGGGAAGAGTCGTAACTCTTTTTCTTTGGGTATCTGATCTCCTGCGATGAATTACTCGAGATATGGGGGGGGGGGGGGGGGGTATGAGTCGAGGAAACTTCTCATCTACCTGTTATCACGATTTTCAATGTCAATAATATTTATTCATTTCGTATTATATTCGTTCGACTAAAATTAATGTTACCACTAAATGAATAACACGATTCGGTTGTACAAGCCTGAAGGGCAAGGTTAAAAACTACAAATTGTCAGAGAGTAAAATAAACGAGAACACAGATAAAAATATTTCAACACCATAACCTCTACAACTTTTCCACCTCTGCGTCCAGAGTACCCACACGTCATCGTGAAGCAACGAATGTCTTCGACGACAAGGAGAACGGGGGAGGGGCGAAGACGAAGAAGGAACGAAGAAAAGAAACCGCAACTTCTTTCGTCTTTTCGACCCGTGTCCCCTAAACTATCTATCCTTGTCGTGTGGTCAGACTCGTTCATTTGCTTCCGCGTAATTTCGCGGAAAGAGTGAAATCATCGGGGCGAAGCCTAGACGGACGAAACAGGACGAAGAGGAACCCGCGGGAGTAAGAACGAGAACGGCGCCTGAAATCTTTTCGGCCGACAATAAGTAAACTTAATTTAATATTCCTGGGCGCGCTCCACGGTGAGCTAGCCGGCAGTGATTCATCATCACACCCGCGCACTGCTTCCCACCATGACGTCCTCGTTAAGTATTCTAATGGTTGCCGTGTACCTCTAATTTACCCTGCTCCTCGGCCCTAGTCGGACGACTTCATTAATTTCAATGTTTCGGTCAAAAGCGGCCCGCTCTCGGATCGAAAACGCTTCAAACACTTGTTGAATTAACTGTAGAACTGTTGTCTCGTTGGATGCTAAACGTGGTTCCCCGTCAGTTTTCGTAAGAGACGCGGTGTAAACTGAAACGTGAGGTTATGTTTGCAACGGATTCATTCATGCGTTCTGAAAACGTTACGCGGACCGCGTTGAGCAAGAATCAGTAAGTGGCTGTAAAATTGTTATCGATAGGGAACTAGTTATATGCGCGGGAATGGTATGCATGGAAAAGTTCTTCGAGATTGTAATGAGTCTAGTGAGAATAATTATTATTTTAGATCTTTAGATTAGATAGATTTTCATTAAACTTGAGAATAAATTACTTTATGTCAACTTTGAACTGACTAAGCAAACTTTCCACCCC
The DNA here is from genome assembly GCA_033822845.1 of Tetrapedia diversipes. Classification (NCBI taxonomy): domain Eukaryota; kingdom Metazoa; phylum Arthropoda; class Insecta; order Hymenoptera; family Apidae; genus Tetrapedia; species Tetrapedia diversipes. The sequence goes on along the minus strand of JAOPTO010000551.1, from coordinate 53,463 downwards.
ATGTTACTTTTAGTCTCAAAAGTGTTTAATTCATAGAATAAAAGATATTATACATCACACGGACACTGATTTTCAATTAATTCCTTACCGGTAAAGTTTAGTGTTTTATATACTTAGAAGTAATTTTCCAATGAATAACCGAGAACGTTATATAAATTACATTTCCTATCAGAAACAGGAACGTTACATGAGAAACGTGACAGAATGATTTTATATTCTACAAACGTTCTAGAACTAATAAAACGCATAATTTCTGAATTCGTTCCGCGTTATAAAGAAAATTCGATCAGCGGTGCGCAGTAAGATCATTAAAAAGTCCGTTGTCGCAACCGGCGACAGAACGGGCCGTGCGCGTGCACGCCGTACGCAAATGTATGCAAAGCGCATGCAGGTCACAATAAGTCGATCAACAGCGGGTATATGCTTCGGAAATCTCATTTGAACCGATGCTAATAGGCTGCCTTAACCACGCCGCCTAATCTGGCTGCACGTGTATACACGACCGACCGACTCGTGAATTCCTCGAAGCGTGATAAATTAACGCCAGCAAAGATCGCGACAAATTACGTCTCCCGGTTCGACATTGGCTCTCCCTGCGCGCGCAGATCGCTCGTGCCGAAATGTCTGCTTGCATCTGTCAAGTAGACGTGCGCGCGCATTACACATTCGACGTGCAGCCTCCCTGCTCGCTGACATTTTCCAGAAAGCTCGTTGGTTCTGCCGGTTAATTAACGATTCCACGGTGATTTACGCACGCGGCGAAATTCTACCGACCCTCCAACGGTCGATTAAGCCGCGTTTATATGCAGCCACAAGGTAACTGCGGCACTCGGAGAATTTCGTACCGTGCTCGCGGATGCAACGTCGACTGGAACGTGACATTTCCAGAATCGAGCGAGAAATTTCTCGCTCGGCATTTAGAATAGCTTCGTTGGGAATTAGCTGCCACTCGCACCCGTCCATGTTTTCCCCTCGTATCCTCCACCCCCCTGTGCCTTTAATTGCGCGTAGAATCCGCGATAAATCTCTCCGCGTGCAGCGCTGTAACGTTTCTCGCGCCCCCTGACGATACGGCGAAGAAACGTCTCGTTTAAGAAACAATTTGTTCAACCCTCGAGTGGACCAGTGCTGATCGCTGCGACGCTCCTTATATCGACGATTCAACTCGATAAGTTTCATGCCGTTTATATATGACCACGATCGAACGATTGTTAAATTACACGCATGCGAGAGTCGGTAATAAATATACATGATGTATTAGTCCGCGAACTAGCGCGCAATTAAATTTATCGAGGCCTAGTCACAGCTCGGATTGATGATGCTCTCCATATATGAGGCTAACGAAATTGACACGAAATGCTGAACATTTTCCGCGTCATAAATAAAATGTGATGACAATAAAAAACGATCGACTTTCGTTCGATGACTACAGAGATCCGAGTTAGTATAATAAAGGCAGTTTCGTACGATTTAAATTACCGAAATTAGACATAACCTAAATGGTACCCTTACTCCACCACCCGTTTCTTTCGCGACTTAAAGGCTTAATCGAATTCATACATGAAATTTCTTCAAATTAAATCAGTAACCGAGATGATTAAAAGATCCAATTCCGTTCAAAATCCTTCGGTTCACGCACACGCGCGCGCACCCATGGCCAACTTAGTTCCGTTAAGTCCGCCCGATACGACTCGGAGCCGGCTAATCCGATCCAATCTACAAATGAATTATAACTAAACACCGAAACGGTCCGCGTCGAATCGGGCTGATCGAATCACAGCTGATCGACGTTACGAGGCAGAAAATCCGCTCATTTACCTCTCCCGATGCGGCGTGTCCGCGCGCTATACGTGTATAATAGTTTAATATAGGCAACAGCAGCGGCGGCAGCCAGGAAACAGCGTTACAAAGAGAGGAACCGGAGGAGGATAAGAAAGAAGAGATAGGGTACGAAGACGAGGAAGAAGAGGAGGTCGAAAGCAAGGCCCACATCGGTGGGACCGCATCGCGCACCCCGCCCAACCTGGGTCGCCCACTGTCACCATTAATAATACGTCTCCCGTCCCGTGATGTATCTCATCTCCGTTGGCGTCGTGTGTTGTGCCCCGTGTCCTGTCGTGTCGGTGTTTAGCCTTCGTTGTGCGACGGGTCACATATACACGCGGTATATACACGCATACGCTCCCTTCTTTTTTTTTTATTTTCTCTCTTCCCTCTCCGCTGTAATTTTCTCTCTCTCTCTTTCTCTCTCTTTATTGTCTCTTTACTTCACCTTTCTCTTCGTACGTTTCTTCACTCCCTCCGTCTCGTTTCGGTTCGTTCTAGACAATATTGTGTTTCTTTGTTGGCCGTGTACATAATACATGTATACGCAACGCCAATAACGACGCACATCCACACGCGGTTACGCGCGAGCGTGTCGTTGCGTGCAGGTACTTGGCACACCCACACGGGCCCTGGGAGGGGTTGCGAGCAGGCACGAGGTCGTTATGATGCACATGCACGTCTCGCGTGCAACGATCACAACGACGAGGACGACACTTTGCTCTCTCAACTTTGACAGTTACTTTTCGGACAAAGACATCAGCCGCGGCGACGGACCCCGTGACTGTCCGCAAGAGGGGCCTCGCTCGATGGATTCTTCTAGTGCTTACAAAGGAGTCCGGGGACTGTAGTAAGCCACAGAAAGATGATAAACAGTGGTACATCGGTGTCACAGTCTGTGCAGAAGTAGAAATGAAGTAGAAGAATCCGAACTAGGTCTATTAGTTCATTAGGACCCATTTTGGGAGGGCCTTAGGCCCATTTTTGACGGGGCCTTAGGCCCAAATGAGAAACGAGATATTTTTTTGTCTCAATAGACAGGGCTAGTACTATTTATATGTTAGTACAGTAAATGTTAGTAAGACCCTTTAATCTGTGGCATAACCAATACCGTAAGACTAGGGCACGTGGAAGGAATTCAGTGAAGTCCACTGAGAGAGAAAAGTAATCTGTCCCAGGCGATCAGCCAGACCTCTGCCGATCTTAATGGATTATCTGATGCGTTCGGTCCCCGTTCGGTAGCAGTAATCGAGTTCCTGCTAGCTCATGAATGACGGCCACCGGGGGGACACTTGGATTTCTTCGACGACCAGAAGTCATTGCAACGCAACGAGGAAGCGACTAGAGGTTTAATCGATACATTGACAGTGATCGCATCGTACTTCACTTTTTGTAAATTTCTCAATTTTTGATTAATAAATTTTTATAAACAATGCTTCCTTCAATGTTTATTATCTTCCACTGTCTATCCTTTCCTTTCGTCGTAGGACAGCGAAATTATCTTAAATTCACCCTTGTTTTACATTTTCTCTCAACTTAAATGCCAACTTCAAACGTTTAAATACAATATTCCAGAAATGAAACAAAGTCTGAAATTGATCGTTGAACATCTTCTATCTCGATCATAATTGTCATCGAGTCCTGAACACATTAGTACTATGTTTCAACGAAGAATTTAGAGGTGATCAAGTGGGAAATTAATCTCGGATTTATCGCGTCGATGAAAACTGAACGACGGAATTACAAGTTTCGACGCATTCCTGATTGCGCCCGATCGTGGGCGCAGCGTTGGATCTCTTCCTGGAAAATCATTCATCGCCGCGTTACCTAGGGTGTCTCGAAGCGAGAAATATCGCGCTACGAAACAGCAATTGTCGTGCTGCGTTATGCATGTATCCCAGCGCGGCCGCTCGTCTCGGGCGAACGTTAACAGCCGAGTGTTTCACGACGAAAACGTTTCACGTCGAGGACACCAGGATTGAGTGCTCGAGAACGAACACGAGGAATGAAACTGTTTCATCGCGACGGATCGCGCGTTTGTCAATTTCTTTTTACAGCCTCTGAACCTACGCCAGTCCATGGTGTTACAAGCGAAGTTCGAAACTGTACGATTGAACGCGGGAAAAGAAACGAAATATTTGAGTTCTGGTACACGTGCGAGACCGTGGAAGTGTGCGTGTAACCCCCTGGGTCTTATAATAACCAGTTTCACTTATAGCGTAGAGTATCGCTCAGATATCACAGAACTGCATTACATTTACAATAAATCACTAAACACAGATTACATGTAACACTTAAAAATTTTGCGTTTAACATGGCGAATAGTCAACGTTAACGTACAGTAGCGGACAAAAGTTTAAGACTAAAGAGTAAAAGGAAATAAATAAATTAATAACAAATAACATTGTAAATAAAATCTGTATTCTATGCTAATCAATAATTAGTGTTCTACTATAATGACAATAAAAATGAGTAGATAAACAATATTTGCGAGCCATAAAATTATTCTGTACATTGTCCTGTCGTCTTAAACTTTTGTCCACTACTGTATGTGATTAATAAAGAAAAATTGGAAAACAAGGGGTTGATAATGGAAACATCACGGATAAAAGTGATGGTTACGAATTAAAGAGCCAAAATGGAGAAGAAGAATTTCTACGAAAAAGTTGACTTTCTTCCACTTGCAGACCGTGTTAACGCGTCCCATTGGGGCACGCATGTGCGCGCGCGTGCAACAAGAAACTCGCGAGGGGAACTTATTTCATACTAGCCAATAAAATTCTGTCACGTAATACAATGCCGTTCACTACGGGTGGTTTAAGTGAAAAAAAGCGATATTACTGGTTCAGAGTAACGAACGTCCGGAAACGTTTTACTTCGTCGCCGGGAAGAATGTTAACGAAAGCAGACAATGCTTTTTACGAAACGGTGTAACGATGATCGACGCTCGTTCGCGCGATTTATGATACCGATCTCGCATTTGTGACCTGAATTGTTTCTTCGACCGATGCAGATAGCGTTTTAAGCATCCGGGCTTAATTCTAGTTGTAAATTGTTTTCGTTGCGACACAATTTCTTATCACTTCGATGAGTAGAGTTATACAGACTTTTATGCAAATTTATAGCTTCGTAAGTATAACTGAGAAAGTATTTTTTACTTAAGATACTTTGCACACTTATTCTGTATTATATGCTGTGTGTACTTTTTCGAAACAACGATTGAAAACATAGGTACAGTAGCGGACAAAAGTTTAAGACGAACGAACAACGTAGAATCTAGTTTTATGGCCTGTAAATATTGTCCGTGCGTTCATTATTATTATTATTATTATTATTATTATTATAGTAGAACACTACTTATTAATTAGCATAGAATACAAATTTTATTTATACCGTTATTTCTTATTAATCAATTCATTTATTTTCTTTGACCCTCCGGTCTTAAACTTTTGTCCGCTACTGTACTTTCAGCCTAATCTGCATTATTACTAAGACAATTATTAGGATTATTGTATTTCTCACGCACCACTCTAACTGTGACCAAGACATTATTCACCTTAAATTGAAATATCTAAAAAGTTACATAACCCATAAGAATTAGATGTCACAGTACGTTCGTAAAGCAAAATACACGTCTATCCAGACACCACTTCTTCCAGCTGTTTACAAAAATATGAATTCGCCCAAAAAATCTATACTCTATACTCTAACGATACACGTTTAACCCTCGAAGGACGTAACCGGGTCCATTTTGACCCAGCCATAAATGTTTTTATAGCTATAAATCATTTATAGCGTAGTGGATTTGATTTTCATTCACTTGCCTTGATATGCATACAGTTGTATGTATGTAAATTTCATAACGTTTAAAATACACGATCATGAAGATCGTCTGAAATCCGTCCGGCATGCGACGGTTAAAGCAAGTAGTTGCAGTGTTAATCCAGAGTTAAACCCCGACGAAACGGGCCCAGCCGAGCCGGAAACTTTCGTTCGAGCGGCTCGATCGCACCCGTCACTTCTGATCGGAGCTGTACAGGCGTGGTGCAATGCAGACCGGCGATCAGGAGGGACAAAAATCTGTCTTTCTCTCTTTCACTCTCTCCCTCCCCCTCCCGCTCTCCCTCTACCCGGAGAAAGAGTCGTCGGTGGAACGTGGAGTCGGCGCTCGAGGGGACCCACCTCCGTAAACACAACGCGATTCCACCTTCGTTCCCCGGCGTGTATTTTCATAAATATAATAATTTATTTCTCTCTCCGGGTAAATCCACACGAGTACACACACACACACAGACACACATGGGATGTTGTAATCTTCATCGTGTTCATCCTCATCGTCCTCGTCGCCGTCGTCCTCCCCGTGGCTTGGTCGTCGTCGTCGTCCGTTGGTTCGGGGATAGGTGGGTCGGAAGGTAAGGTAAGGTAAGGGTGCGGCCAGACTCCGTTTCTCGACTCCACCTCATTACCCGGCATTCTATGCGGAGACTGCGCTTATGGCTTATTATTGCTTTAGCTTAGCCAACCCGTCGGTGCCTCGGCTCTTCGCGGACGTCTGTGTGCGCGTGCACGCGCGACGATCCTAGAAAAATCTCGCTTCAGCTCGGTCTGTGCGTTGGAAACTGAGAATCTTGCGGTTTTTACGGTATTATTCTGGTTAGGAATGAATTTTGGTGGGGGGTAGAAGCTTGAGTGGGGATTGGCTTTAAAGATTTTAGGAAATTTTGCATTATTTGGGTTGAAAATGAATTTTGATAGGGGGTGGCTTGAGTAGAGATAGGCTTTAAAGATTCCAGGGAATTTTGAGTAAAACAGCTTTGTGAAAAGGATTTGTGTAATGTATTACACTTCAGCATTTCGAAGATTTTCTATACATCAACGTGTCATCGTTTGTATACCTTGGAACCTCCCTTATTCACACACCCATTATTCGGGTATTCCGAATATCATCATCTGATGATAGCTTTTCATGTTTAAAAGTTATGAAATTTAACTGTGTGGAAAATAACTATTATCCTTCTCAATGTCCACTTAAATGAACAAAGTTTGGAACCTCGTCTCGTTGCGTTCCATAGAAAAAACCCTGGTAACGATCTATCGATCACCGAAAGAAAACCACTTCTCACCAGAACACGTGCGTCACGATTAACTCGAAGCGTTCCACTTCGATCTAACGAACGCTAAAGAGATCATTTCAGCGACGACAGAAATAATCTGATCGATCGAATCGTACGATTTCCCATATGGTATGCGTGTGCACGTTTAGGTGTCGTTCCCTGCGAGAGCTGCACGGTTACTCGTCCAATCGTCCGTCCACCCGTCGGCCTCCGCCGCGATTTTCATTTTGTACGTACGCGCGCAATTATTGGGCCCGATCTTGTCTGCGGGTTCGTTACGTTGACTCGCCTAGCGGGGACCGGGCCCGTCGTGGGTCCCCGCACTCCCCCCCACCCCACCCGGCGCCACCACTCCACACCGCTGCGGCCGTGCGTAATGCCCCTGATACGACTTTGTCGGTATTATCTACTCGCCGGACTCCCGGTGGCTCCGTAAAAACAAGACCGCCGGAGATTTAACCCTCGATACCGCGACCACCGGAATATCGTGAAGAGGAGGGCCCCGTCCTGCGAGGGGACCGCTCCGAACGGGCCCCACCGGCACGATTAACGGCTCATTTGGAATCGCAACTTACAATTAGCGTCGTTCTGCGAGAGACCTTGATGGTACGCGGGGGTAGGGTGGGGAGTGTTTTATTTTGGTTGAGAGAGGGTTAGATTTATGTTGGATTTGCAGCGTTTCCCTCCTTTAGTAAGGCCCTTTTCGAGGTTTAAGACCTCTTCTTTTCGATCTTTCTCTGAGTTTCAATTCTTCTTTATAATAGTCAAATAACCTACGAAGGGTACTTCCTTTGGGGATTGCCGTTAAAAGTGACAACACGGTAGGAGAAAAAGGTATAACAAGATGTCTACAGTAGTGGACAAAAGTTTAAGGCCAAAAAGTCAAAGAAATGAAAGTAATTTAAGGAATAGCATGATAAACAACATTTGCATTCTTCCACTACAATAACAATAAAAATGAATGTACAAACATCATTTGCAGACCATAAAACTATGTTCTACATTCTTCTCTGGTCTTAAACTTTTCTCCACTACTGTACATTAAACGACAGAGTAGCCATTTGTAAAATAGAGAGTTTCAGAACATTTTTATTAATAATTCGAGAATATTTTCAACACTTCCAACGCATAAGTTAGGAACCACGGTTTTATTGGATAACAAAGATTCGTCTGTCTATGAAGATCCGCGTAGAAAAGGAGATCTGTAATGTTCTGTGTGCTTCCCTGTTTCGGTGATTTTCTTAAAAGCGAACGTAGCAAGATCAGCCTCCCAATCGACGACCACAAGTATCGGTCGGCAGAAACTTGCAAATTTCCGCGGAAATGGATGGAATGCCCGGCGGATATCAAGAAATTCATCTCGTATTCACGTTTCTTCAACCTAACCTTCCCCGGCCCTGAAATCGACCAGCCCCCGACAATCAGATTACCCGTTCCCCGACCAAAGTTCAAGACGTTCCCCGCTGGTCTCGGTGCAACAGGCGCACAGGCGCGTGAAATTCGTGTCTGCGTCGGACACGATCGCGCCGCGTCCCTGTCAATAACAGTTTCCACGAACGCATAATCGCAATATTCCCCGAAAGATCCTAAGCGCCGATAGGTGGAGCAGGGTTCAGCAGGTAGAGGGATCTAAACGGACGTAAGTAATGCACCGAGGTGCTCCGGAGTAAGCAAATGATGGAGGGAGAGAGGGAGAGAGAAAGCAGGAGAGTGTGCAGACGATATAAAGGAACAAATGAGTTTCGTGATCGTACCAGAGCCCGATCTTGTCTTGGGTTAATCGAGCAACGCCATAGAAAACGAGCAAACTGAAACACAGGTTCTGGGCAGGGTGAATCGGCCCGGCCGACGATGGGAGAGGAGAGAATGACGAGGGTGAATAATGTTTCGCGTCCGACTCGAACCAGTCAGAGACAAACTTTTGCATTATTAGATACCACGCACACAGAAACAGAAAGAAAGAGAGAGAGAAAGGGGGAGAAAAGGAGAAGAGAGGAGAGGAAAGCAGAAAGGTGAGAAGAGAGCGAGGGGGAGAGAGGACAGCTGACGAGAGAGAAAAGTAAGGGAGGGGGCAGAGTAAAGCAAAGTGGTGAGAAGAGAGTGAGGGGGAGAGAGAAGAAAGAAGAGAAGAAAGGAGAGTAGAGGAGAGAGCAGTGGAGAGCGGAAGGAGAAAGAGAGGGAGAGGGGAGAAAGAGAGATAAAAGAGAACTGTTCTTCATTGCTGTTCATCCCTTCCTACCCCTACAGTCATGTCTACCCCTCTCTTTCGCGTTCCTTGCACCCTGTACCGTGCCACGGTCTTTTCCATCGCGATGGGATTAAGTTGTACCGTCGCGGCCTGTTCTATGGGTACGCTGGAGCATTGTTTGTGAGAGGTAAGAGGCCACAAATCGTGCAACGGGTTAGCCTGAATGTGTTTATTCGCGCGGTGAAACGTTAGCTTCGATATGATAAAGAACCCTGTTAGATGGTGTAATTAATTATGTAATTAGGTGGGATTGTTATGGTACAAGTGTTTTCTATGTATGATGAATTATCGATGATACCCCACGTACTACAGGAGTCAATACTTTTACAGTACCACTCAAGGAATTTGTTCTTTGAAGTAAATTTCAAATAAAGCACAATATAAGTTGCAATAAAGCTTGAGAGCTATGTTTGATACAATCAATAAAAAAAAATAACTACCTCGCTCGAGGAATTGTGCTTTGAAGTAAATTTCATAAATATTAGGGAGTTATTGGCAACAAAACTGAAAAATAATTCGGAGTGCAAAGGGTTAACCGCAGTTTCGGTTTATGAGATCGTGGATTACTAAATACAAATTACGTGTGATATCTCAATATTTTGCAGTCGATAAGAAGTCTCGAGGGGTTAACACGAGTTACCGATACAGCATCGCGGAGCCTGGTGGTAGTCCGGTGAACCAATTCCGCTCCGATAATAATTCACATTCGCCGATACCGAACTAGGACACGGCGCCGATACAGGTGCACGACACCGCAGAGAGAAGAAAACCTTACGGAGATCTACATTAACGCGCGGTAAATCATTCCCCACGACTGCCCTAAGCATGGGGTATAATTATTAACCCTTCTATTATGCTACGTGGAACCCCTACTTCCGTCTTTTTATTTCGAACTTCGCTGGTACAAGATAAACTTTAGTACCTTAATCATTAGTAGTTTAGTATCGATCTCGACAGATCTATCGTTAATTCTAAGTTGCTGAAAAAGTATTGGCCACGGATATTAATTGAAATTGAAATCACTTCTAAATTAGCAGTTCAGTATCGATCTCGATAGATGTATCCTGAGTTGCTGTAAAAGTGTTGACCATGGACAACAATTGGAATTAAAATCGCTTCTAAATTAGTGGTCTAGTATCCATCTCGATGGATCTATTGTGAACCCTGAATCGCTGGAAAAGTATTGACCATAGACATCAATCGAACGACGAATTTCAAAATAAAATGTCTTCAAGCTTGCACATAACCGTCCGGTTAAGCCAATTTAAACAGTGCCTTTCTGACGCATCAAATTCCGTTTCATTTGTATGTCAAGGGGTTAATACGCAGGGTATCAAAGCGACTCGAAGCCTCGATCGAACCCAGGCAGCAGGTTCGGGCTCCCCGGCTCTCCGGAGGAGGCTGCTTATCTGAGCTTTATCGGGCTGGCAAGCGATACGAATAATTCACGTTTGACATTTCACCGTGCCTTGTGGCTTAGCCGGCCAGGCGCGAGGAACAACAGAGAAGCAGAGCCCGGCCGGCTTGCATCGCAGAGTGTTGGCCTGCTGAAAACGCTTATTTACATTCTATTTTTCAGCAACGGGCCCACTGCTCGAGAGAGGAGAAGAGCGATGCATTATCGAGAGAGGCCGCCACTTTGAGTTTACAGTACGTTTACCCCGGCGGGATGTAGGTTGCCTTTTAGATCGGCTCGACCTCTTTTCTATCTATGGCCATTTTTACGGAAACGAAAATTCACAGAGTGGGCAGAGCCCGATTTCCAGCCTCAGAAGTTCATCCACCGTGCAGTCGAGGTGCTATTGTTCCAGAGCCAGTCAACGGAGACGAGGGGGGGACAGGAGGGGGGGGACAAGAAGCCAGGGAACGAGATGGAGGAGGATGCTATCGAGAAAGAGGTGTACCTATCCGTACGTATGCGTGGTACCCGTGGTACTCGCTGTACACACGTAGCGAGGTTTCATCTACGCGCGTGTACACGTGCATGCATGTGCATGTGTGTGTATCGAAGAAAAGTAGGCCTTTCCCTCGGAGTTCGAACGATTCTTACGCATCGCCAGCCCGTGCATACAACGCACACACAGGTTAATTTCAATCCAGCCAACTTTTCGTTACAGTCTGTTTCGCAAGACAGCCGTGGACGCAAAGGTCATCGACGAACCGGCGATTCCCGATAATTGTTCGTACGGGAGATCGTTATCGGGTGGCGGGCCACTCCGGAGGAGTCACTCGAGGGAATATAAGAGGCATAAACAAGATGCTAACGCGCTTAGCTGCTGTGTTTTTAGGTATGCGCCAGCGGACGGGGTACAGTCGGTGACGAAAGTTCGACGAAGCTGCGAACTTAACGCTAGATTTAAGGGGATCCGTCAAATTTGACGGGTTTTGGACTTCATGAGCAAAATTTGCAAAAGGGGTTAGCAATTTTTGCTAACTTTCATTGATGGAGCAGTACAAATACAGTAGCGAACAAAAGTTTAAGACGGTAGGACAATGTAGAACATATTTGCCCTGCGAATATGGTTTATTTACTCATTTTTATTGTTATTATGATAGAACACTATTTTTCGATTGGCACAGAATACAAATTTTGTTTATCATGCTATTCCTTGTAAATTAGTTTAATCTCGTTCACTCTTTGATCTTAAGCTTTTGTTTGCTATTATAGGTTCAGGATAAATCAAATTCAATCGTTCGTTGAAAAGTAGTATTTAACTCTAAAGAATTTAATACGATAGAAATTCGACTAAGCCATAAATCACAATGGGGTAAGTTGCATACCCTTAAATCGTACCATAACAGCATAATTAATTAAATTTATCGTGCGAAAAGAATCGAAAGACAGAAAATGTTAGAAGTTCGGATAACGATGGAGTAGTCATCTTTTAAGCTACTTCTCGCGTACTGTTCGCCATTTTGTTACCCTGTGAAAGGGTTAATACGCTTGATCCATATACGATAATATAACTCTAAAAGTGTACGAATATTTTTTGTAGCCATTATAAAAACACGTAAAACGATCCTATCGCGATGAATGAAGGGATTCTTGGCGCTATCAATTTGTAACAGTGACCATGAAAAGAATGTCTCGCGTTAAGGCCCGTTATCGTTTAGTCAGGCCCCTACTTTCGCCCGCAATTACACCAATTTCCCCGGGCCATCGTGTCAATCGCGTGGCCCGCGTCGATCAACGCGACTCAATAAATAGTCCAATAACAATCAGGTTGTCTCGTTTCAGACGATTAAGGGTGCATCGCACGCCCACCCGGGCCCGCTTATCAAAACCGATCGTTCGCCCCCGGGTTGTAACGAGTCGGGCCCCGGACAGAAAACCGCCTTTTGTCCGGCGATTTTTCGTCGTTGCGACGGCGAACGACGCCGTGATTCACAGAACGAATCGGCCCGGTGAACGTATATATACAGCATCGTACAGTAATGACGCTACGGTAAGGCCCCGCGCCGCTGGGACCAACTTATAACTACTACCGCATGCCACATGAACGTATGCACGTACATGTATACAGGGTGTATTATTTATAATTGGATTCGAAACTGTGAATTTTGTACCCAAATATTGGGCCTTATGTCCACATATGATAGCAGACAGTTCCAATGTTTCATAAATGCATGAAAATCTAGTGCTTGTTTATAATATGATTATACACACGAGACTTCTATCTTCTATAGTTAGTGAACTAGGAGGCCCCAACATAGTTAACGATGATGGACCCAGCTCAAAATTATTGACAAGTTAACTTTGACATGTTAAAAATACCTAGATGGAAACTGTGATCGTCGTATGAATCCTCTTTCGAGACACGGTACATTTTATTAGCCACATTGTCCCGAGTAATGAATAATTAAAGAGATAACTGGATACAAGAATTCTGACGGGTCACCCTATACATACACGTGTATATACGTGTATTGCACAACATGCATACGTATGCACATATAGTACGCACGTATTTATGTATGTATGTTCGTGTAGTCCGTAGACGGACCAATAATTCTCAATCGGCCGTTCGGAGCGTTCGCTACGGGCCGCTCGCGCCGTCCCTTAAATCTAGCAACGAGGCCGACCTTATCGGGGGCCTTCCACCGTGCGCCATTATTGTGAGATACTGTACGTCCTGATCCGTCGTTTAGAGCCTATCCAGGCCGCGAATCTCACGCGTTCGGCAGGCGGTTCTCTCTTTCTCTCCCTCTCTCACACACGATCGACCAACGAAAGAGAAGGGTATTAATAAAACAAAGAAAGAGAGAGAGAGTTAGACAGACAGACAAAGAGAGGAAAGGGGGGAGATAGAGAGGAGAGAAAGAGATACAAAGAGAGGAGAGGGGGAGAGGAGAGAACAACATGTTCTCGCGAGCGCATGGCCACTTGGACGGACACATCGCGGGGGAGGAGCTGGTCGGAAGGGGGTGGGTGGGGGTAGGGGGCCCAGGTAATCAGAGGCACTAAACCACGATACCGTGCTGGCAGTTAGAGGCCTCTATCTCTCCTGTCGTTGGTGGTACAACACGCCCGGTATTATTTGCAGGCTGCCACATTTGTCGTAGGTGGTCTTGCGACAGTGGCGTCGCGCGGCCCGTATAAACGACACCGTGCCGTCTACGACACGCCGTGGTTCTCCTTCCCCGCGTTCTTGGGTCCTGCGACGGATAAGGCCCTTTACGCACTGGCGGCTGAGTCGCCGGGTAATTGAATAGAGAAGGTTGCTAACTGAACTGCGTGAAAGTTGAACGTATCGGATGGAACCGCGTTTAGTGAAACGAACATCGAAGGGATTGCTATAGTTACTAAGGCCCTTTATGTATTTACTTAAGGAAGAGGTACTGAACGAGGAAGAAACTTAAAGATCTCCCAGACTCGAAGAGCAGAATGGATATCGCAGAGATTGGCACAGTCACTAAGGCCCCTTATACACTGACAATCGCAGTGCGTGAGGGGCCTAACGAACGCGCGGGGCCTTCCAGCGCCACCTCTCTTCCTTGCACGACAACCCACCCCCTCCTTTCTCTCACGTTTTCTTCCGTCTACCCTTAAGGGAAGAGGATCTCTTCATTTTTCTGTCCTTCTTCCCCCTTAGCAAGGGGTCCCGCTACTGGGACCCCGTGACTGATTAACGAGAGAATTAACGAAGATTAACGCCCGTGGCACCGGCGAAATTTATGGCCGGTGTACACCGATTCCTGAATTATGGAGTTTACCGGGAGCCGGTATCTCCCGCGGGAATCTCCGCCGAGGCTCTACCTGGACCCCCGTTTCACGGAGGCCAGCAACGGGATTTTTTGGATTCTTATATGGAAGTATAAAAGTGCCAGTGCCTCGATGAAGATTTTATACATAGATTTTAATACATATAAAAAGACATGTCCTAACTGACTGACTGATTCATCATCGCAGAGCCAAAGCTACTGAAACTAGAAACATGAAATTTCGACAATAGGTTCCTTTTATGACGTAGGCATCTACTAAGAAAAGATTTTTTAATATTCCACCCCCAAGGGGGTTAAATAAGGAATGAAAGTTTGTTTGAAAATCCGCCAATTAGGTGTGGCACCGTGCGGTTAGCTAAATGTTAATAGGCTCCCGGTCAGTGAAGTGTTAAGAATTGTTCTAAATTCGAAGAAAAATACAATTAGGCTTCCACGATTGCAAAAGTTTGACATTCGTCGACTTGACTTGAGAGATTAGGTGGTACTGGTGTTGAGGTTGACAACAAGGCTGGCGTGGCATAGGATGGTGACGGTAATGATGATGATGATGAGAATGATGGACGAGCGAGCGAGAAGCTCGGTCGATTAGGTCGCGGCGTTTATTCCGTCATAATCGGGACGGTCGAGAGATTGATGGCGGAGTAAAGAGCATCGATGGGAGTGGAGGTTACGTATATACAATCGAACACGCTTCCTCCCGCGAAACTCCTACGTGGCCGAACAATTTCGCAAGCCGCGATGAAAGTAGATCTTCGTTGACTCAGGTACAAAGTATTCGAACATATACCGTGGATACGTATCTCTCTCCCTCCCACTCCCTCTCTCTCTCTCCCATTTCTCTTTCTTTCTTTCTATAATTAGCGGATTAACGATTAAACATATCCTACTTTGGAAGTGCTCAATAGTGACAATCGATGCGTTGGAAGTCATTTTTATTGCCAAACTTTTTAATTTCTATGGGTCCCATTTTTATTTGGAATTCGTAAAGGAATGTAATTTGTCGTGACCATTTTTCCATCGCAATTTATTTATCAAGACGAAAAGTTTAAGAAGTGGCAGTACAAATGTAAGAAATTCAACAAAGTATTTTCAAGCTAATAATACTTAGTGCAGTTTACCTTTAAGCTAATGGTAAATATGGTCCCGAGAGCTACGAGATAGCAGCATTATCGCAAAATTGATCAAACGGGGACTCGCATCGGTATCCCTTCATTCGTCCAACCTTTAATTAGGTACACGAAGTGTTCTCAACACCTCAGTTATGTTATTTATGGGATATTTTGTTACGTTGCCTTAGCTACAGCGCTCAGCTGCCATGTACCCTTCCTCCCTAAAGGTTACACTAAATAGATGGCTCGTAACTGTTATAGCTTATAAAATTATTTAGTACCAGTTTTATTGAGGAATCGTAGTATTCCCTCGCATATACAAGCAGAAAATATACATCACATTTTTTTCTGCGTTAAATTTTTTATCCCACTGAATTATACAGTTATCAGCCATCATTGCACTGGTCAATAAAAAAAGTTCAGAAGATACAGTAGCAGACAAAAGTTTAAGACGATTGAACAATGAAAAAAAACATAGTTTTATGGTATGCAAATATTGTTTAGATACTTATTTTTATCGTCATTATGATAGAACACTATTTATTGATTAGCATAGAATACGAATTTTATTTATCGTGCTATTTCTTATTAATTAATTAATTTATTTTATTCGACCCTTTGGTCTTAACCTTTTGTCTGCTACTGTACTTTGATTGATAGTGGTACGGCTTAGCAAGTTATTATAATGAACGGTTAAACCTACTACTACAATATCAAAACACAACCCAAGCAAACTCAACAACCCTTGGACGATGTCTTTACAAACACTTACTCGACGATTGCTCAACAACCCTTAACAATACCCCATAAACGAGGTGTCAGCGACTCCTTCAAATTCCATTGGAGGATCTCGAAACGAGGCGACCCGACGGTCGCGTCGATTTCCACTGTTGACATACGAGCGGCAAAGAGGGGCTAACGGTTAGGGAATGATTAATAAAGATGCGCGGGCACGCGCTCCACCGGATATAAGGCCCACACAGGCCCAACCGCGGATCGCGGCTGTGTGCGTTCCCGTATCGACTGCTTCTCGCCAACTACAGAGGAAAGCACATGGTGTAAGGGCCGCGGTAGGTAAAGAAGTAGGTATACTGCAAGTAGGTTCGAACCAGACTGAACAATTTCGAACACTTCGTGAGTATTTCGAAGCGAGGAAGCAATACTCTTGAGTACACCCTAATCCACACGAAATAGGTCCCAACTTTGCGTAAGTAAAGGAATATTATAACTTACTGATACATTTAGAAATAATGCTCTATATCAATTTTGAATCAAATACAATATTAATTTTGGGCCTTACAATGATGCCCCCATTTTGAACCATACTTAAAACGAAATCACCCCATATCTACGCGAAGAATTATATACTATGACGAGAAGCAATCGAACCGAATTCCACTTTTGATAGTAGAATTTAGCTTAGGTTCAATAGGGCCCAAAAAAGTTGAGCCTAAACCCATTCCTAGCGATAGGAACGAATCGATGCGCGCCGTCGGGACGCGTGCGCTCGTGTATCCTCGAGAAATACGCATGCAATACGAGCAGGAGGAGCAACAGCAACAGAGGAGGACAAGGTGAAGACGGCGAAAGAAGGGCGGGGGGGAGGGGGAGAAGGTGGTGGAGGAAGACGCGCGTCCACGTCCACGTGCATAACTCGGACATAAAACAGGCTCGCTCGCGCAAACCACGGCCCCGTGCTGGGGTACGGATGGGCCTAACGGATGGACGGACGGACGGATCGACACACAGCACGCGCGCATGAATATGTAGGATGTCTGGAAAAAAAAGACGAGGAAAAGTGGGGGCGGCGAACACTCGACGCGCATAGTAATCGAAGCCGCGTCATGCCAATAACATCGCGCGCCTAATGTTCGATCGATCGACTCACGGGGCTCGGAGTTTTCCTTGGGCCTCAAACGCGCGCGCGCGCACGCGCACGAGCGCGATAAGCTGGCGCACGCCAAGCTGATTTACGCGTTTCTCGCACGCGTGAAATGACGGAAACAAAGTTGTTTGCTACAACTAGACTCTGCGAATTTTTATGCATTTCTGAAAATGCACGTGTTATGCGTTATGATATTCAGCGAGTAAAACAAATCTGTACGTAAGGCCCATCGTTTTAGCTGTGTCTGCGTGGAAATCCGCAGTTATAAGGATGCTGGGTATCATTTCATCGAAGCAGCCAATAACGAATAAAATTTGGTACAGAATTGCCTTGTGCTCTTACGATTCTGATTGAAAATGTTTAAACTGTAAAAGTACCTAACTTCTTGTTCGTTCCAGCCTAATTAAGTGCCCAATATATGTTAATCATCCTTTAATAGAGAATGATTTGAGCTTGGATGGGCGAAACTGGGTGCAAGCGCTTAAAGTGTCCCCTCTCCTCCAAAAAAAAAAAAAAAAATCGAGGTGACGAGAGGAGAAACGCGTGCGCCGTGTACGAAGCACGCGCGGAGGACCGTGCTAAAACGGTCGCGAGTAGAGTTTACAATTTTCTGCACGACACTCGTTCGAATGCCTGTAACGTTGCGGATGCCAATTGCCGATAATTCAAGGTGTACCTACCCACGATATAACGCGCTGGCCGCAGACGCTGACAGATTGCCGGGTACCGGTACAAGCCCTCTCGTTCCAAGCGCGGCCCTCTTTTAGGCGCGCCACGTTTCGGCGCGTTCCGCTGATACCGAAAGGACCCGAAGCGTCGCGATACCGATTGCGAGTTGGTCGAGCGCGAGGGCTCGTTCGAGACAGTGGAGGGGATGAATCGACGGGGATTGGTTTCGCGTGAACCAGCTTGATTGTTGCAAAATTTGGCAATGTATACTAATGCACGAATTTGGAGATACCCACAGCACTGGTGTCAAACTCACACGTTAGCTCGAGGCGTAAGATGTAATTTTAGGGAGGCAATACTTTAACAATTTGCGATAATTTGATAAATGATAAACATTTTTTGAAAATTCCATTTTATCGTTTTATTGAAATCATTTTCAAACGTGTTTGACACCAATGATCTATAGTATTGCCCGGATATATATCACTGCTTTGGGACAGATTAGTATCATGTTCGCAGAGGTGACTTTCCGCGAATCGACCAATTATTTGACTCCTGTTCACGCTGCCGTGAGTTTCACGTGAGTGAGATTGAAAGGTAGAAAGAGACAGGCGAAGAATGAGTGCAAAACGAGAAGAACAAGTGATACACGAAGCGCAGATAACGTCGAGGTTTGCGAGCAGTTCCATCAAGTGGTGGGGATAACTTGGTGACAGATAAATGGATAAATTCAATATTGCTACATTGCTCATTACTTGTGACAAGTATTAATGATACCTAATCTTTCCTGTTGCATTCAATAATGTGAACAATTTGAAAATTGAAAGTATAGACAACCAAGGAAACTCAAATAAATTAACAGAGAATTAAAGAAAACGAACACCTTGCAGAACTCACGGTTTTCGAATCACGTGACTACTTAAAAACCAAAGGAACTAAATCCGTAGAAATATCAAGACGTTGGCGTCATTCTTTTTTTTTTCTCCATGCAAAAAAATTGCAATCGAAAAAAAGCAACGACCATGTAAGAAGGCACAATAACCTCTTGACTTCCAATCGTGCATATGCCTTTTAATATTAATGCACCACGTTGGCACCTACGTAAGGAAGTGAGCACACGTCGAGTCACAGCGGTGAATTTACGACGTATTAAATTGCGCTACTCGATATCTTTGTAATTTTCTCCGATGGGCATAAAACTGCGTGCTTACGGCCACGGGAAATAGTGGGCACTCTCGGTGCACCCAACACGTTCATTCTGTAAATCTAATTAAAACGACCATCGGAATGAACAGACGTAGGGCCGTACAATTTGTTTGACTTTTATGATTTCTTTTATTTCCCGGTTACCTTCCTTTTTTTTTTCTCTTAATAACAACCACACGTCTTTACCATGCCTTGTGAGTTAGCACGAAGTAAACACGAAAGAGAAAAACAAGATTTAACGTTAGGTTCAAGAGTAACGCGCCCTATTGTCACTAGATGGTGATTGTTTTCATAGATTTGTTACTAGGCAGACCTTTGCGCATCGGTGGGGAATTTTCATGTTCCGAAATACACAAAACATACAAAATAAGAAAACGAATGCATAAGTTGAATGAATCTCTATTTACACAATTTCTAATTCATTAGATGTACTTCCAAGAATGTGAATTTATATGAATGTTATTTCACACTTGTTTGTTAAACAATTTGTTATGTGCAATAGATACGAATTGCAATTTGTTGAATTTTTGTTAATCTCACCTAAAACAAATGACAGAAAATAAAAGATGAAAATATGGTTTTTAAATTGATCGGTAAAGCAAACGGAAGTTTCGTAATGAAGAAAATTGAAGTTTATTCTACCGTACATTTTCTCTGCCCGTTCCTATCCCCGTTCACGTTGATCACGTGACGGGTAATTAAATTAATAACAACACCGGCACGAAGAGAGTTTTCCGACTTTCTTATTCCCAGAGCTGTCTCGCGACCCCTTTCCAAGAGAAAATTGTTTTTCTACGGCACCGCCGAGGTTTCGTCTCTATTTACAACGCGATTCTCTCGTTTTATTAATATATTCACTAACCCACTTCATTAAGCGCTACTCGTTCGTCGAATCAGAAATATTCATTGCACATACAAAGGAAATGTCGACGATGTTCTATTCAAGTGTATGTATTGGCTTGTAACATAGAATTCTAGTTTCCTTAGATTCCTCTTTGTTTTCCTATAATAATTAGTTAAATCTTATAACGTCCATTATAAAAACAAGATCATTCAAAGCTTTTCAGAATATTCTCAAAATAAACTTCAGATTCTAACACGTTTTTTTATTTTTTAATCTCTCAGTAACACTATATCTGTTAGCAGCAAGAACTGTTCTACAAATTATTAAAGGCTCACCAATATTTGAATGAGAGTTCCTGACAAGAATAATTGAATAAAAATGTAACACAATACATTTAATACCCTAGTAAAATAAATTAGAACGCTTTTAAACGAAAGGTTAAAGCCGAAAACCTTTAGAACGTCTCTTATACACAGCGTTTACTCTAAATAGTTTGCCGTAACCTAAGATTTAAGACACGTTTGATTACAGAGATCAATTTCAGACCGATCGAGAGCAAGAAACCAGTAGAAACTCTATTGCACGTCGAACGTGAACTTACCGAGCATTTTGCTGAGATCAGCGTTGTGGAGATCAGGATTCTCGTCGGCCAATTTCTTGCGCTCGACCTTTGCCCAGACCATGAACGCGTTCATCGGGCGACGTATCCGTTGCTCCTTCAGGCTCCTCTGGGCTGTGCTGCCTGGATGGCACATCTTCACTCCTGGAGGAATAGGCGAGATGCCCTGTTGATATTCCAGCGACGGGCCAGAAGCCAGCCAGGACATATCCTCCAGCCGTTGCTGAGCTGGACCACTTAACATTCCCGGGATCTGCAAATCCATGCCAATTATTTGTTTACATATGTAACAACTAATATTTTTATTTATTATTTATTATATTATATATTTCTATAATAATAATTTTTATGTAATAATCTATCTAGAATAATATTTCTATGTAATAATGTACCTAAAATAATATTTCTATGTAATAATGTATCTAGAATAATATTTCTATGTAATAATGTACCTAAAATAATATTTCTATGTAATAATGTACCTAAAATGATATTTCTATGTAATAATGCATCTAAAATAATATTTCTATGTAATAATGTATCTAAAATAATATTTCTATGTAATAATGTACCTAAAATAATATTTCTATGTAATAATGTATCTAAAATAATATTTCTATGTAATAATTTATCTAAAATAATATTTCTATGTAACAATGTACCTAAAATAATATTTCTATGTAGTAATGTATCTAAAATAATATTCCAATGTAATAATTTATCTAAAATAATATTTCTATGTAATAATCTATCTAGAATAATATTTCTATGTAATAATGTACCTAAAATAATATTGCTATGTAATAATGTACCTAAAATAATATTTCTATGTAATAATGTATCTAGAATAATAATGTAATGTAATAATAATTATTTATTTACATAAACATATGCTCTTATGTACGCTAAACAATGCAAATGTATCGAACAAGGATAACAACCAAAAAGGAATGGAAATATTAAAAATTTATTGGTACGTTTCTAAAATTCTAAAATTCAAATTAATATTTAATTTAATATAACCTCTGATTGTTAACTTTTCAATTCACAATTTTCAATCGAGCAGGTAAATAACCAGTTAATGAAAATGACCCATCATCAATCGACTCTTCCACGATAATTACGGGCTTATTAACGAAAACTGGTGAAAGTTGCTCTCGATATTTCGCGATTCCATTAATACATAATTACCGGGAGATATTAATCGAGCAGCTAATGAACGCCGTTCGAACGCGTTGTAGCTGGTTATTGTTGTCGGGTAAAAGTTGCTGCTCTAAGGCGGACTCACGTTAGAATCGGCATTGTAATATAATTAAAATGAATAATGCGCGCAACCGGGCTCTGAAGAAACGTGGAAATAATTTATCGCGCGATAATGACGGCTGATAGCTTAATGAACGGGGAATATGATGATAAATATTAAATCCTCGTGGGACCAAAGGGTTACGTACACGTGTGGTGCGTGCGTTACAGTTAGCAATGGTGGAAATAAAAAATCGCTTCCAATTTGAGGAAATTATGATGCATGTACAGCAACGGACAAAAGTTTAAGACGAGAGGACAATGGTTTGGACAAACCTTTATGGTTTGCAAACATTGCTTATACATTCATTTTTATTGTTATTATGATAGAATTAAGAATTACTATTTATAGATTAGCATAGAATACAAACTTCGTTTATCACACTATTTCTTATAAATCAATTAATTTATTCTCGTTAACTCGTTGGTCTTAAACTTTTGTCCGCTACTGTATCCAGTTCTACCACATTAAATTAATATGTGTTTAAAATGGTAGTTAGAAGAGTGACATACAATGTTACCTAAGTATTTTTACTGTTTTGCAACCTTTTGAAGGATAAATTAATTAGAGTTAGAGAAGAAAATTTTTTAGTATAATCTTAATTGTTTTTTCTTGCAGAATAATTTAGAAAGACTTTAGAATTAAGTAGGAGAATTTCTTAGCAAATGTTCATTCACAAAAATTTGCATTGTACCCTTTGTAATCATACTTCAATTTAAAAACAGCTAAACGTACATAATGTGTGCTAGTATTCCTGAAAAGATTAAACTTTTAAGTACTTTCTAAGTTGCCCTAACAAAATTGTGTACAAAAATTGTACCACTTCTCTCAACTTTAACAAATTCTTCTCTATGAAAGTATGTAATACACGTTTCCCAATAGCCACGTTCAAATCCATTTATTTCACCTCTGTTACTGTTTCTGGGGCCGCTGCAAAACAGTAAAGTACGTAGGTGTGCGTGTGTGTCACGTTTGAACGGAAATAGCATTCCGTATAAATGAAAGATATGCGAGTCTGTGTCAAAACGAACGGTCTTTCCTGCCTTGACACGGGATCGACCGTACCTAAACGTACCGAAATGATTTGGGTGTCGATGGGCATGGAGCTGTCGTTCCCGTCGATGTTCGACTCGATGTCGTAGGCCCTCGACGTGGGAGTCGCATAAAGCGAGGAATGAAGTGCCAAGAGTCCAGGAGACCCGCCATAACTGCTTACCGGCGGTGGTGTCACCTCACCCCTGTCATAATTATCCAGCATCCTATAAATTAAAACGTGATTCATTCATTATTACCGATCACTCTTAACAGTGACTTCAGTTAAAACGTTAAGCTTTGCAATAATAAGCCCTTCTTTTTCATTAGAAGGTAGAAAAAATTTCAAATCATCCGACAAAAATTTATTGCCTTACAAAAATTGTATGCTTCAAAGATAAGATAAAATGATTATAAATATTTATTAGAAACAATTAAATAATTACGTACATTAATTATTTCTAATATTATTTATTACTGAAATATTAATAAAATAAGAATTAAATATTATTGAAGCATTGATTAAATATTACTTAAATATTAATTAAATATTATTGAAATATTGATTAAATATTACTTAAATATTAATTATGTATTATTGAAACATTAATTAAATATTATTGAAATATTAATTAAATATTATTGAAATATTGATTAAATATTACTTAAATATTAATTATGTATTATTGAAACATTAATTAAATATTATTGAAATATTAATTAAATATTATTGAAATATTATTTCTTGAACTAGTAAAATAATAAAAGTATAGTAACTCACAAAACTGATCAAATGCTTCCCCTTGTTATATTTATTTAATTCAGATATACTAGTCAGTTATAAATTACAATAATTATTTGGAAAGTCAGAAAAGGTATGAAGAAGAATATATATTGAAAAAATAATTAAATGTTAAGATTGTAATTGTACTTTATAAAAAGTGTACCTTTACCATTTGACAAATTGTATGAGTCACTATAACTATATCCTCTATTGGTATAGTGAGAATTGGTACATAATGAAACCAGATTTATATTGAAAATTTTGTACCTGTGTAGAAAAAATGATTTTTTTTTTATTGATTCTTGGCAATGTTATTTATCGTCTGTAAACGATCGGAATTGTACAACGTTAACGGTAAAATTGGTACGCATCCGGTGCGAGATCGTGCGCGCGCGCGCGCACGCACCAAATAAAATAGCGTGGAGCCGTGTATCGTTTCGCTTCAACGAATGCTTGTTTGTCATGTGAACGACGATACATGCTGCTTTCCTCCAATAAATCCTGATGTTGAAAGCTATCGAGAGCCTGAGAATTATTTCAGATCAATGGATTCTTTCCGTTTGATGGCGCGTGATTTAATGAGCGTTCAAACATGTAAATGAACGTGTATGTTTACTCATATTTCTGTGATTTACAGTGTGATCCATAAATTCTGCGATTATTTATTTATCTTTAAATCATAATAAATAATAACATGAGTGTAAAAGTTTTGAAAGGTGCACATTTGTTTAATTTTCATTGCACTTCTGCAACACTCTACTGCGATTCTGTACTCTTTTTTTTTAGTTTCAATCAGTGAACTAATGACTCTGAAGAGTTAAATAAAAAATAAAATAAAATAAAATAAACGTATAGTGCTTTTTACTATCCACCTTCAATTTACAAGTAATGGAAATCTTTTTTTTATGCTTAAAGTCGTTTAAACAAATTTGTAGGCTTCTATAATTCCAAGGATATTAGTATACCATAGCAATTAATTAGAATAGGATAATACCTGAATTGAATTTAAAGCTTTGAACAATACTGTTTGTGTATAAAATAGTTTCCGATAAGTTAATGGTGAATATTAATTAATTGTAGAATATAAAACAATGGTAGATATTGATTAATTAATAGAACGGTTTCTAATAAATTAATGGTCTAACAATAAACTGGTAATAGAGAAACATGAAAGTACTGCAACTACATATTTATGATACACCCCATATAAGGCGTTCGAAGATTCGAGCTTCTCGGTGATTTTGATGAATTAATAATGCTTCTCACGTCATTAAATTATAATTGAAGTGCTGACCCAGGAAGAAACGAGTACAAGTGCAGAGGAAGCGATAATTAAAGTTCATTCCAGAAAACGCGAGTCCATCTCGAGTCAGCATCAAAAGGAGCGCGCTAATCCGAGCGGGGAATATTCACTCGGCTTTCTTTATCGGCGAACAATGCGACCGATCTTTTCCACGGACATCTCTCCTCATTAAACATCGCATCCATTACCCCGTTCAGGCTCAACCTTTAAACGGTTCTTCTGTTACAATAACTAAATTCAATTAAACGCGTCGGTAAATCGAATAAACGGAAAATACTCGATTGAGGCACAAAACAGGAGCAGAAGAAAGGAAACGAAAGGAATACAATGTGAACGAATGAAGAATAACAAATTCAGAGAGGAAACAGGAAGTATGAAACTTCTCAGATGAGCGAACTAAAAATTACAACAATCAGACATCGATCGGTTCTTCGTTCAACACTTAAAGTACTAAAACTTTGCGTTCCAAAGGTTCAGGTTCATGTTAGCAAAAATGTTGCCGTTGAAAATCTTTGAAATTAACCCTTTGCTCTCTAGAGGTAACTGTTTAGTCACCAAATAACAGTTTTGCAAATATTCAGATTATATTTAATTTGTTTATTAATTAGACTCAGAGGTTAA
Source organism: Tetrapedia diversipes (assembly GCA_033822845.1). Classification (NCBI taxonomy): domain Eukaryota; kingdom Metazoa; phylum Arthropoda; class Insecta; order Hymenoptera; family Apidae; genus Tetrapedia; species Tetrapedia diversipes. Next base: position 27,679 of record JAOPTO010000551.1, on the reverse strand, counting down.
AGAGTCATATATGTAAATTTTAATATATCACCTAACTAAACTAGATGACATATACAAAATAGGTGAATCTTAGCAAAAATGTTGCCGTTGAAAATCTTTGAAATTAACCTTTTGCTCTCTAGAGGTAACTGTTTAGTCACCAAATAACAATTTTGCAAATATTCAGATTATATTTAATTTGTTTATTAATTAGACTCAGAGGTTAAAGAGTCATATATGTAAATTTTAATATATCACCTAACTAAACTAGATGACATATACAAAATAGGTGAATCTTAGCAAAAATGTTGCCGTTGAAAATCTTTGAAATTAACCTTTTGCTCTCTAGAGGTAACTGTTTAGTCACCAAATAACAATTTTGCAAATATTCAGATTATATTTAATTTGTTTATTAATTAGACTCAGAGGTTCAAGAGTCATATATGTAAATTTTAATCTATCACCTAACTAAACTAGATGACATATACAAAATAGGTGAATCTTAGCAAAAATGTTGCCGTTGAAAATCTTTGAAATTAACCTTTTGCTCTCTAGAGGTAACTGTTTAGTCACCAAATAACAATTTTGCAAATATTCAGATTATATTTAATTTGTTTATTAATTAGACTCAGAGGTTCAAGAGTCATATATGTAAATTTTAATCTATCACCTAACTAAACTAGATGACATATACAAAATAGGTGAATCGTAGCAAAAATGTTGCCGTTGAAAATCTTTGAAATTAATATTGTTAGACGACTAAGAATTGCCAGTTGAGTGCGAAGTACTAAAAGCAAAAGTCAATTATTCCACGGTGGCCGTCTCACCTCCGCAGAGGGACGAGGACGAGTTCCGGAGGACGCGGATGGAATACCATTCCTCGATCCGTTCGATACCAGACCAATCGAGCGTGCGCGCGAGCGAACGAGCAACTGTACTCAAGAAAACAAGAGATCGATTCGTGCGCGTTCGTATATACGCGAGGTAATTGACTTTGGCGTCTCTCTGTTTCGTCGTCGTCGTCGTCGTGGTCGTCCTCTCGAGGCTGCGGGAACGCTTAGCGGGGAGATCCCCGGTGGGTCCGCTCGTGCCTGGGCCCGATTGATCTGTCAACCCCGTTAGGAAAAGAGTTGATCGACATGAATGAACCATTCAAGGCCACTTAATGGAATTCCCACGATTGTCCTTAAGGCATAATGCGACTGTGTCTGGTATAATAGTTGTGTTGTATATACAGCACACTACGACTTGTCCTATGCATACACACGCATACATACATACATACATATATATATGCACGCGTCTGTTTTGAATGTTTATACATGTACACATGCATACATGCGTGTATAAATTTAAAAACATGTAATGCACACATGCGCGCGCATGTATGCACGTACATGGCCACGCGAGTGTTCCACATAATGGCCATTGTTTCATTCGGTCCGCGAGAGAGATGCTGGGACGGGGCAAAAATGTAGCGGCATTTTCATTCAATAAAGTTCGCCGGCTAGTAGAGCCTAAGCTTTTTGCTAGACCAGTCCCCTCCTTGTCGCGGCACACGCGCTCCCTCTTGTGTGCGATACATGCCACGAAACGCGCGTGTGCCGCTGCTACTGTTCTGCTTGCCGGGGACTGAGCTATAGCTTCGATAAGCGAGATCGATACGAGGTGTCGTTTTAATATCGCGCCACTGGGCCCCGCGATCGATGGGCCCCGAGGAAGGGGGGGGGGGGATCGGTTTAGTGTGGGGTGCTAGGTCAAAGACCTTAGTCGCTTGTTCTTTTGTTTGGGTTTCTTGTTTTTGTTGTGGGTCAACGGTGTTGGGCTTCTTTGTAGCCACTCGGAAACGAGATATTACCGTTGTACTTATAACTGTACATATAATGTCTATGTAAGATTTAGAGGGTTTTTCACGATAATTACCACATATATATGGATAGAATTATATTTCAGGTATTCAGTTGCAATGTCAGTCAACCCTCTCTCTGGAGGAACTATATGAGGCAGTTTAAAAATGGGAAAGAATTTAGAATTGTAAAAAGGGGTGAGATCTCCCTCTAGCTAGATCTCCCATTCTTTCCTCTGCCATTGATTCTATTTGCTTTTGTTATTGGTTAGTCTTGAACTAGTGTTGTTCACAGTTCATCAAATGCTCTTTCTGCTTTCCCAAAGTTCAATCTTTAATCAATTGAACGCTAGATCAACATTAACTAATAACAAAAGTAAATAGAATCAATTGCAACACTTTGTTGAGGAAAAAATGTGAGATCTTCCCATTCGATTGATTAAGCGTTAATAGTGAAACCTAATGTAAATAATTTTCCTAAGACAAGAAGTGCATAGAACACGAAGACCTAGGAACAACAAGGGAGCTCTATAATTAAAAGGATCGCGAAGGTACACGATAGAGAAAGCTTTAAATTTCAGACAGAAGGTACAGTCGGCAACGAAAAACTACAAAAACTCACGGTCAAGATTCCTCAGGTTCAACCCGCGTCGGTGCAGCTGCACCACCCACGCATATGATAGATACGCCACTGCCTTCAGCATTGTTTCTTTAATGATTCATATGGGGTGATTGTACCAAGAGTAGAGGAAGCAGTTTCCAACTGCAAATGCAATGAGCCATGTGTCGTATCGGAAATATTAATCCTGCCGGTGTCGTCGAAGGCCTCCGTGTAATATACGTGAATCGCACATTTCAATGATGATTATAATATGCCGACGACTTTCATCTCTTTAAATCATGCATGTACACGATTTCCTCGGGGTGATGAGAGATTGCGAAACTTTTTTTCCACCGACGCATTCTTTATTCGGAGAAAAATACATGTTTTGGCAGAACCTCAAGTTCTGGGTAAGTTATATTAGTCCAGTAGCTGTTTGCCGTGATGTTCTATGCATTCTCTACGAGTCAAATCGCCCCATTGTTACGGCACACGAGATGAAACAGGTGCTGAAACGAGACTAACTGAAATTAATGGTGGATGTGGTTGTACCGAACAATCCTATACTATACTCGATTTAATGAAGCACGTCTAAGAAAACCTTTCTCTAAAATTTCTATGCTGCACTATTTATAACAATATTCTATTTTTAACACTAGAACTACCAATGCGGTCAAAATGGCCGACTCATAACAGTTTTGTAAATTTAAGATCACCTACTTTTGTAAATTTTTCTGTAAAAAAATATAAATAAACATTTGTTCGTCTTATATTAAATATTGTTTCATATAATTTTCAATTCTATTTCGTTGACACACACTTTAGCCGTTGGTAGTTCTAGTGATAACAAGTAACCAGACCTATTTAGCGAAAGTTATCGAATAAACATAACCTATTTCTTCAACCTACCAAAAACTGTACGCAACAACAGTTGTTTGTCCTTAAAAAAAAAACGATCAAGCATAACCAAAAAGAGTTTTTCTGGTCAGCACACGTCGACCGAACGAATTACAATCCACGCAGTTCGAGCCAGATATTTGTCCGGGCGCAAAAGTCGAGCAGAAGGCGGGCACAGAAAGCGCAGCAGCGTGGCGCGCGAGACAAAGGACACACGAATGTACGAACGAACGATCCTCTAAATCGGCACGTCCGTCGAGGCTCATGAATCTCGGCGAAACAGAGAAAAGTGTGTGCACGGTTCGGTACGCAGCACGGGCACAAGGAGCCGAAGCTCGTGTGGCGAACGAGAGAAAGAAAGAGAAGCAGAGACTAGAGAGAGAGTAAGAAAGAGAACGAGGTCTCCGTCAACGACACACTTGTTCCCCCGGAGTAAATTATTCCCCCCTTTCGGGTCGCAGAGAAGTAGAGAAAGCTTTCGAGTCGCGGACGCCTGACGGCTGACGTAGTGGCGCATTTTATTCAAATAATCGCGACGACTGAACACACCCTTGCATTGCTCGACGCAACGGCGCACCGGCCTCGAACGCGGCGACTCGACTCGTGGCGACCGGCTGCGCGCATACCGACCGACGCACGCGCAGACGATGCGATCTGTGGATGAATCCGCGAGTTTTTCTGCGCAACTCTATCGGTCCGTTTGAAGATAACCTAAATATTTCTCGATTCTGATAAAATAAATTTATTTTGAAATTTTTAAAATTAGGCTTCCCGTTGATAGGATCAACTTCATGCTGTTGAAGAAAATATGCTATGTACTACCGATCGAACGAGATAGTATTGGAATACAATTCTAATGCTGTACCTGTCATATATGTACGTATAAATATTAGAAGATTTCATTGTGCGTTACACGGTAATATATTTTGTAAGCATCGATAAATCTCATGTATGTAAAATTGCAAAAGAAGTGTAAAAATAACTAGATAAATTTATTTCGAATCAAAATTGAAATCATTTGTCGAGATTTAAAAATTTGTCTATCTATATAAAATCTCATAATTCTGTTCCAGCTATGTATTGTATTACATGTTCCGGCAAGATGAATTTAACGATATAAATGACGGACAAACAAGACTGGGTAGATTCAGTTATTTTTTAACGCAACCTACGCTCAAACTCATATCCATTACCGCTAAGCAAATTCATGACAATATCGTGGCAAGATCAGTATGTTCACACACTAAGTATTTCATGTTCTCTCCTTCACGGTTAAAATAAGAGAACGGAACATAAGAATGATTTTTCAAAACTGTACAACATTTCATCCTTGACCAACATATCAAAAAACAAAAAAGGAACAATAAATATGCACTCATATGAAATTATTCATCACATAAGAGATAACAAATATTATAACAGCTTGTACTAATTCTTTACGTTCAACTCAAGTTAACGAACCTTAAAATCTTACCATTAAAAATGTATGCTACTATGATTTCAAAATTCTTATTTCCAAATCAACCTAAGAAACACTCTGTTCCATTAATTATGATGTCTATTTAACAAGGTAGATCTTCTAGACCTCTCCAACAGAAATGTAATTCAACAAAACGACAGAAACCAATTAATAAAATGATAATAAATCAGATTTGTATTCTTTCTGTTTAATAAACCCGCGCATATGCATTATACACATGCGCACGCGCGGCATGCATGGTTGGGAATCGCGAAGCCATCGAAAATAGGTAGAGACGCGAACGGAGGAACTCGTAATTTTATAGGCCCCTGATTAAACTTTTAAATCGAATGACCAATGCGGTTCACTTGGTAAGCGGAAGTGACGACCCGAGCCGCTCACCTCTGCACTACTAACGCTCCGGCGAGTTTCAGATTTGAGAACGAAGAAAGCGCATCCCCAAAACCTTTACGGGCTTAAGCCTGCGGAACGGACGTTGTCGTTTGTCGTACCCTATATACCTTCTTCTGACCTCAGACCGTACCAGCCGTTACGTACAACTTCCTGTGACCGGGTGAAACAGCAATCGAACATCTCTCGGTGACCTCGCACCGTACACTCATTCCTAATAGTTCAGAAAAATTCGTCGCTGCACGGTTAACCTCTATAGAGGTTATTTTTTTAGGTTATGAAGGGTAACGGACTTTTCTAACGAATAAACATCCAAACACTGAACCAACACGTTCGTTGAGGTGAATTTAACCGAACGATAGAAAATACTTTGTATGAAAGAAAATTACACGAAAAGAACAAGTGCATGTTTTCACGTATCTCGTCGAAAGGAACACAACGATCGCCAGAAATAATATCCGGCTTCCGAACGAGACGTTCGAACACCTCAATTCATTAACTCTCACCTCCATTGTTTTCGACAAAAGCAAATTTCCTTGGGCACAAGTGAATTTTGATACGTCAATAAATCACTGTCATTGTCCGTTCGCGACAATGTACGCCTTTTTAAAATTCTCTCGAAACTCGTACACGCGAGGGCACCACGATCTCTTTATACAAATCACTCTCTCGCTCACAGTGGCCGAGGCTTTTGTGCCATAATTATTATATATATATATATACGCACACAAATAATACCGTATTTGTAACAATGCAATCACTGCATCAACGACACATGCAAAATCGTGACAACGATTAACCTCGTATCGTTCGCGCGCTATGGTAAGCCTGGCTCTGTCTTTATTTGATGCTCTGCGATTGTTCGTATACAAGGTGTCTCGAAACACATTTCGTATGAAAGCAATACTATGCATGTTTATGATTTATGATATAACGTGTGTAATTATAATATGCGTGTTGTTTCCATCCTGAATTAATGGATCGATTACATAATAACTGTTAAACTTTAACACCCCGATTCCCAAAGTTTTTTCCCAAATTTTCACTTTCTGGATTATTTTATAACTTTTCATTTTTTTTTTTTTTCTCTATTTATTTGCATTCTTTTAAACGATTTTTTCCTTTTGTTTTATAAAACTTACGCATCATGTCTACTACGTTTTTCACGAAACAGGTTATTCTAGAAATGCTTAGATAATGAAAGTAATGTGAAATTGAATATTAAGTGTTCAATGCCAAACATTATCGATTATGCTAATAGACCGAATAATTCTACAGCTCAAAATTACCGTGCACCAAAGTTATCTCGTGCCACGGTACAGCAAACGCGAAATTTTAAGAGATAAAGTTCGTGCAGTCGGACTGAAATTTTGCACGGTTGGTTAATCGGGTTCTAAAGGCTGTCGATAAATGTTGCAGGTTTGAAATAAATTAACCTTTCACGTGCGAGCGAACTCCGTGGAGTCCCATCGTTACTGGTTACCTTTAAGTAAACCGTATTTTTATGTAATACAAATTCTATGCACATTACATTTTAATCCCCCGTAATCAAAGTTCCAATTTAATGCCCACCTTTAACTCTAAACGTTGTAAGGCTTAAGATTCGTTTTAATTTTTAAATGATAAATGTTAAATCTGTAAAAAAGACTAATCCAGGTTCGCCTTATACGGTCTAAACTGATGTTACTAAAATTAAAGTGATGAATGAATGAATGTCTGATTAGAAAATGAAGATATGCAAATAAATTTTGTCGTTCGACATTTTTTTCTCCAACAAATGATAAACATTTGATAAAACACAGAAAATACTACATTATTTCCAGAAGTCTCTCACGGTTCACTTTATCATGTCAAACAAAATAAACTTTATGAGAAACAAAAAGTACAAAATGATTTATTAACCCGTTCTTAACAACCGCCAAATCTTCCTCACAGAAAGTTATTAAATTAACCAAAATAATTAACGAAAATAAGAAATGAATAAAATATTTCACCAGTGAACTGTTTTCACGAAAAGAGAACTCAAGAACTAAACGAACGTTAACAGAACGAAAATACACGAAGAATCAAGGAACTTAAAGACAGAATCACAGTTCGCGGAAACGTTGATCAAGGAACGCAGAGAGGCCCGTTGAAAGACGCGATTCCCTCGAAATTACCGTAATTGATTTTTATCCGTAATTAATACATAGTCACCATCGTCCAATCGTCTAGTCATTGATCTGAGTCATCGTGATCGCAAAAATCACAGGGGACAGCCTGACGCAGAGGGATAGTACGTGGTGTCATCGCGACGGTTCTCATTTATTATGATTATTCGACGACTACACAAGTTTTGTCAATTTTAAATAATAACATTACAAATAATTTTAGTCCTTTACCAATAAATAAACCAATAATACCCAAAGGAGAGGTAAATTTTAAATAGCACAATTATAATAATGAAACAATATTATTATTATCATTATCATTATTATTATTATTATGTATTTCTTTTTCTCCCTTTTTCGTGGGGGGGGGGGGGGGGGTCGGGACTTTGCCAAGTCCAGCTTGGTTTTTAACTGTTATGGTTTAGGTGATTTCTGACTATGCTGCATGTATGTAGTATTATTGCTTTTTGTATTTCGCTATGGATATCTCTGGTTATTTCTAATTGTGTTAGGTGTTTTTTTGAAGTTTTTTGGTGTTATTCTTATTGCTTGAAGTTTTTTGGTGTTATTCCTGTTGCTTAAAGTTCTTTGGTCTTATTCCTGTTGCTTCATTATTATTATTATTTTTAGTTTTACTATTATTATCATCATTATCATCATTGTTATTATTACTATTATTATCATAGGTGTTTTTTGAAGTTTTTTGGTGTTATTCTTATTGCTTGAAGTTTTTTGGTGTTATTCCTGTTGCTTCATTATTATTATTTTTTTTAGTTTTACTATTATTATCATTATCATTATCATCATTGTTATTATTACTATTATTATCATAATTATTATTGTCACTATTATTATAATTTATTGGAATTTGTTATGTCCGCTTATTCCACGATTTCACTGAGACCTCCTCACCTCTCGTTTACTAAAAATGAAGCCATTTCGCATACTGCAAGAGGGGATTGACGAAACTCTTACATCCACCAAATATTTTGCATTCGTGTGCTGATCGATCGATCGAAAGCTGGCGGTGTGACCGTTCGAAATTCGGGGGAAGTCCGGGTATTGTTCTCGGCTGCGACGCACCGAGAAGCTTTTATGAATCCCGACGCCGACGCCGCTACCGAGAAAAACCGACACGCAACGCGTAGTTTATCGTTCACGGAATTATTGACGTTTCGTCGATATAATTGATGTTTGCGAATCGACCTCGTTACAACGGACGCCAGGTTGTCGACCTTCGATGGCCGATGGAAACGTTGCCGTTTTTCCAACGTGCGTTACGAAGAAATCGTTTCACGGGCTAAACGAGAAGAAATAAGGAATTTCGTGACAATACAATCGAATAAAATAATAAAATTTATGTCAGCGGATGTGGCAGTTCATGTTCAGTGGTTTGTCTTTCAACGTTTGTTATTGAAATTATATTAACCCTTTACCACATATGGGCCCATATATGGTACTGCAGTTTTGATTGAATTTTATTTCCAAATTAAGTATTATAAAATAATTCAAACTATTTTAATCCATCAAACATATATTTAGCAATAATAAAACACGAAAAAATTGTCAATGATTTTATGATATTTCGAGATAACCTCACTTTTGTGCAAATGGGTGAGAAAACAGAATTGAGGTGCGAGTGATTCATTTTCAGAAAATGATAACACAGTAAAACGTAACTACTTTTTGACAGAAAAAATATTTTCACGGAGTCGATACACTCATCTTTCTCAACGGATAATAATTTTTTTGCTTTTTAATTATTTTCTATACTTCACAACTGAAATGCAAACATTTATAGTTCGTAGGGATGAAGTGGTGGAACCCAATCAAAGAAATCTTTCGTGACGAATACGACACTGTACAGGTGATGAAACAAAGGAGAGCTATTTCAGAGGCAACTATTTCAGTGAACTTGCTTTTCGTTAATCTTGCAAGTATCAAGCAAATGAGATTTCGACTGCTTGCGCTCACTGAGACACGCTTTCAGCGTTGGAGACGGCACGATGAAAATATACATCACTCGTTGACACTTTAAATCTAGGCTACGAGAGTTGCTCGCCGGGACATGCGACTGAATATCGTGACATGGTTCACGATCCGTGCGACGGCCGCGCGAGCAACGGATGGAACCGACCGGAACAATTTTAATGAAGATGATTTTCGTCGCCAGGAAACGCCGCAGGATTGAAAAGTCAAATTGTTTTATTTTCGCTCTTCTCCCGTTTCGGGGACCGCTTTCTTCCATTAACCCTTTGCGCTCGACGGGTAACCGTTAACCCTTTTTAAGGCAGAGGCGATATATTTGCCACCAACAAAAACTTTGTGTATCTCAAATTCAGCTTGCATGTGACTCTGTTGACGGGCAGTGGGAATATTTTTACCACCTATTTTTCCAAAACTTCCGAAATAATTAGTGTTTTTCTTTTAAGTTTATTTTTGTTATATAAATAAAAACATGCCAAAAATATAAGCGCAAGTTATTTTATTACTCCGAATCCTTCTGCCTTATAAAGGGTTAATCACCAGACGATGGTTTCGCAAAATTTCAGACTCCAGTTAGTTTGATCATTATTAACACGTTCATCATCATGTCACCCATATTTTGGTGAAGCTCTTTTTCTTAAAGTTAAATAGGATTTTAAATTGGAATTTTAAAAGGAATTCAATGGAATAAGTATTGAAGTATAATATATATAAAATATATAAAATAAAAAGTTAAAACTTCTGCTGTTTTTATATTTTTCTACCCCAGTTTCCTATGCAATTGGATTTGGGCTCAGCGAGAATCTCAGTCGAATTACGTTGGGCGACGAACGTGTTAAGGCTCAGAGGTTAAACAGTCATATATGCAAATTTTAGTGTATCACTGAACTAAACTAAATGACGTTTAACATAGGCGAATCTTAGTAAATATTTTGAACTTGAACATTTTTGAAGTTAGTATTATTAAACGATTAACAGTCACCTCTCGAGTGTAAAGGGTTAAAACGAGAACTTCTATTTTGGAATTAAGAATGGTGAAATGATGAATATTATTTAACTAATAATAAATTATCGTTTGTAACTAGTAATTTTTTCCATATTGGAATTTTCTCAACAATATATTATTATCTGTAGCTATTAATTTTGACATCAAGCTTATTTTCAATCAAACATTATTGACCAGGAAATTAACAGTTATAGATAACAATTTATTATTAGTACAATCTATCGTTTAATCAACTTACCTAGTCGGAAATTAATAGCTACAGACTGTTTGTGTCATTTTAAAATAAATATGAAACATAACAGAAGAGTTTTAGTAATCGAACTTGACATTAGTTTGCGAGAAAAGAAGAATTGACCTATACTGTGAGACAAATTCACCCGAAATAACGCAGAACGGTGTCAAATCAATAACATTCAAACGAACAACAAAAATCACAACAAATTAGTGGAAGCACACCTGAACCGAGATCAATGCCAAACAACCAAACATAACCTACGCATACATAACCTATGAACAAATTCCTGCTTCTAATAAATTGTCCACGGTACCAGAGAGTACGGAGCAGAGAATTTCCTGGCCGCGGCGAAGCCAACAATCTCAGACTGTTTAAAGAAGGGACTTTTCTGCCGTTTGGTTACGCCAATTCCAGGTAATAACAGTGAAATATTGAATCCGAGCGTAAACTGCAATTTAATCGAGCCACGGCACGAATGTCTGCGGGACACACTAGAGCTCTCGAGATCTGTGGCTCCAAGGCTCCCCTTCGACGCACACACGTGAACGAGAAAATTCTCGAAGAAGGGAAATGCCGTGGGGTCCCGAGGGTTTCGTACCGACGCATCGAACCTGTCCTGGCTCTCCTCTTCCTCTTTCACTACGTAGAGCCAGGAGAGGATCGAACGATAGTGATTGGCGATTACGTTAACCAAACACCGCGGTATACGCCCCTGCAATTTGCCTGAGGATCATCTTCCCCTAATCGCCGCGCTAATAACAGGATTACCGGGCCCTGGCCAGGCAATCGTATACTTATCCCTAATTCGCTGTATCGTTATTAATATATATAATACAATTGAGAACGTCCCGTGGCTGAGATAAGATGGGTGCACGGCCGGGGCACGTGCGAAAACCCCGAAACGCCGCCATTTTTCGCTCGACCAGCCCCATCTTTGTAATTTTGACTGAACTAAGGGGCGAGAAATTACGCTCCTCCTGTCGATTAATTGATTTTTGCTGGTCCTACGCTTCGATTTCGCCCCTTTTGTTCTTGATTCGCGGCTTTGTTCAGGTGGGCTTCCTTTCGAAGTACTGTGCGTTGCAGAAATGGCAAATCAAAGGAACCACAGGTAACCCATTAAGGATTTCATTTGCAGAAACGAAATCATCAAATGTTAGTCTGACGTTGGTAGTTAGGAAGGGTTAAACATTAGCGGAACCTTCTTTTCTGACACGTAGTCGCAAAACTCAAGGGATTTCTCAATTTTATTGCTATCAATGCTAGATTTATGGACATTTCTTGTATATTTAAGAAATAAGGTATATATCAAACAGAATTTGAAATTGTAGAGTTAAGGGAGAAATAGATTTGGGTATATTTGTATCGTCCCATCAATATAAGTTAGCAAAAATAGCTGGGAATAATAGCAATTGTTTTTGCAAATTTTGCTCAACGCTTTGTTAAGGGAAAAATGGGAGATCTCCCCATTCGGTCGGCTAAGTGTTAAAAAATGTTAAACTTTAGTTAAACCTTCTTCTCTAACAGGTAGTCTCAACTTTATTGCTTTTAAAGGCAACAGTTAGTGCGTTCCCCAAAAATTTGAAGGTAGGGATAGTACAAGTATCAGAGTTTGGGTCAAACAAAGTCAATTAAAGTGCCATTTTGCTTGCCAACTTCTCAGCAACGCACAGTAGTGTGCTCAATTTCAAGCTCAACAACAACCAAATATGAATTGGTACTTTTTGTACCGATTAATGTTGGCGAAACGAGTGATTAACCGTTTTAATTGAGAGCAGTTGCGTCCATATTAATTTCGGTTTTTATTAATATTATTAAATTATGGTTTTTCATAATATGAAAATTAAAAATTATTTTTATCTTTTTAAGATAACCGTTATACTGGTAATAAAAATAGCACCATGTCAAAATCTAATTTATGTAAAAATGACTATAGTATGAAAAGATAAATCCAAAAACATTTTTTGCTGAAAATTGTTACTCATACAATAATTTAAGTTAATTATTATCGTTTTTATTTTCCAGAAAAAGAATAGCTACGCATTTCATCCCGCACTTTTAGCATACGTACAAGAAAATTCTTTCGCACTGAAACGGTTAACACTATTCCTACCGCGACATTCCCACGTAAGACAGACTACAAATTTTTCTCAGAAAATAAACGATGAAGAAAGAAGTGAATATTGAAAAATGTATTATACGTATATTTGAGGAAAAGTGTGAAACTAAAAGGCGATTCGATTACATTGTATCTATGAAATTGTAATCGAAATTTTAAAAACGGTCATTTGACCGGTCGTGGTAGGAATAGTGTTAACACATTGTATGCCGGTGGCATCTGAGGCATTTAAAACTGTAGGTGAAGAAAATATTTAAAATTTTATACATTATTGTAAAACACTAAAATTGGTTTGCATATTCATTATATGCAATTTAACGATAACGAAAAATAGAAACAAACAAATCGCCAAACAAAAGAATGTTGTATTATCGCAAACCCGGCGCTAAAGCAACAGACTTCCAAACCCGCGTTTTCGCGGGCCCGGCATACAATGTGTTAACACGTTCGTCGCCCAGCGTGATTCGGCTGAGTTTCTCGCTGAACCCAAATCCCATTGCATAGAAAACTAGGGTAAAAAAATATAAAAACGGTAAAAATTTTAACTTTTTATTTTTATTTCATGTATTTTATATTTATATATAATTAGAAATAATTATTCCGTTGAATTTCTTTTAAAATTCCAATTTAAAATTCTGTATAACTTTAAGAAAAAGACCGTCACCCAGATATGGGTGACGTGGCGACGAACGTGTTAAGGTACTGTTGGCCAATAGAGAAGATTGAATTGTTAAAGCGTAAGAAACTCACGTGTAATGGGAATACGAGGGGCTGGCCTGGTCGATGTGCGTGGCCGTTGACAAGCCTTGCACGATGGCAGCCGAGGGATCCCTAGCTGGCGAAGAATTCTGGGCTGCCGGTACAGCGTGATGGTAACGCTGGCACATTTCGGCCAAATTCCACCCATGGGCATCCATATATTAACACTGCTTCGTTTTTCTTTGGCGTACCATCCATTTCACACGCGTTGTGACACTGTGTCCTCTTCTTGGCTCCGGCCTTTATCTTACTTTCGTTCTTATATCACTTCCCCGTCGCGCCTTTTAATGATCGAACCAGGTCCACGTAAACCGCAACATGTACGAACACTCGCGTGATTATGGTCCGTTCTCTGTCTCGGTACTTCGAACATTGCACTAGGATACCGACAACTACGAAGACTCCAACGAAGTCCTGTGCTCTCCCTCCTCCCCCTTCCTCCCTGGGATCCTGATAACAAAACAGACATTCTTCGGTTAGTCGATTGTTCGAACAATTGGAAAGATCGAAGGGCGCGTTTATATGAACGAATTACTGCTCGACCTGGGATACGCAAACTCATGATTGAACCTTTATCATCTGAATTGTGGTGGATCGTATCCTCAGTTATACGAACGCGTGTTCAATATTTATGTAAGAAACATTTGAACGGAAACCAAATAATCGAGCTCAGTTTTTGGAACGTAGAGCCTAGATTATCTGCACTAATAATAACAGGCGTAGGGGATAGATGGTGGGTCTCTATTATCAGAACTGCTTAGGTATTCGAACCACTATATCTGCTGACATGTTCGCATAGACAAGGTTCCAGTGTACAGATATTCCAATGTTCATTAGGTAATGCCCCGGGCTAATCACGGTCGAAAGGGCGGGTCAACGAAAGTGTCCGGTTAATTTGAACAACGATGAGCCGGTAATCAGGCCCGACTAATGGACGGGTTCAGATCGCGATACGAGATAATCATCGGCATCGCCGACCCCGATATCGATCGGCTTCTATTCGCGAAACAACCATCGAGCGTTAATCACTACCGTGCGGCGAATCAAGCGAACAGCTATAATCGCTATCGGTATTATGGCCCATCAAATCAGAGGTATCGTCGAGTTGCACCTAATCCGATACGGGAAAGAGAAACGGCAGGGCCCGGGGGTCCGGGAGATCGATCCAATTTGTTCCTACCAGTATTTAACGCGATCGCGTTCTTCCGTAGTAAAGGTACACGTAGGGTACAGTATTGTTCAAAAGTTTAGCAAGTACCATTTTCCGTTCGAGCGAAACGAGCCTTGTTATATACAAACAATGTGTGCGTGAACTATAGCTGGAAGTTAAAGGAAAGGAAGGTTTAACATTAGTATTAGCAAAATGGTAAAAAATGGCTAAATGGTAATTTCTCGTGGAAAGTTTGTAAAATTGCCGTAGTGCAGTTCTGCAAATTTTTCATTATCTCTTGTAAACGGTATAAGTGCCATTTTGTTGAGAATAGTGCCATTTTGCAAGTGAACTAAAGTGTTAGGAATTGTTTCTTTCGATAAAAAAGTTTTGTGACTTTCGTTCACCTTTTAAATTGAAATTGGAATTATTGTAATATTCTAGATTACCTAATTGCAATGCAGTTGACAGACAGGAGGCTTTTAAATGGCCATTTTACATATTACCACCTAATGCAATAATTCTTAATCTTTTATGTGCCACGTAACACTGTTGATTACAAGAAAAACTTGCGGAACACTAAAATTACTAAGCAATTTTGAGTTTGTAGGGCCAATAGTGTTATAAAAATTCCCTAGGCGTGGCAAAACTTTTGAACGTTAGTGTACTGTAGCTGTTTAACGATTCTTCACGGAAGAAGCGCGTACCTAGGAACATTCGACGCCTCGTTAACTTTGCTGTGCCCACAAAAACCTTGAAACTCTAATACCCTTTAAATGCTACACGATACAGAAACCATCGGCCATTTTCTTATGGGTCCATTTCCTCTGGTGCTCGCAATGCATCATGGTACAGGGGCCTCATACGTAATCGAGCAAACTGGGTACAGTGAAACTCCGTTCATACGAATTACATTTACATCGAGAAAATTTTAACAGTGAACAATTATGTTTCTAACCTATCATACAATAAATTTTTCACATCAACGCGTTACTAGTACAAATTTATTTAACACTAGAACTATCGACGATTAAAGTGTGCTTATCTGCGACGTAAGAGATCAAATTGATAATTACACGAAATAATACCAAATGCATAGAAAATAAATCTTTACTTATACCTTCTACCTTCCGCAGATAATCATGGTAAATTTCGAAAGCTTCACCACGGTGAATTTATAAGGTTACTATGAATAACCAGCAATTGGTCATTCTGAGACTGCTCTGGCAGTTCTAGTGTTAAAAGCAAGTGTTCATTGAAATCCATTTATACGAATGCGAATTACTATCATCCGAAGAATCACAAACAGCTGTTATTCAAACAATCTGGTTATTTAATTTGTACCCTAGTGGTTCACGTAAACGGAGTTCCACCGTATCTAGTTCCGTCACAGTTTTTAGGTGTTAAAACGTATGCAAACCGAGGGACGGGTTAATTGCACGTTGAAGAAAGAGAAACGTAACGTTTCGCTGTCCACTCGCTCAGATAACTCGCTGGTAATTTATTGGCGATCGACTGGTTTACGATGTATATATCGTGGTCACCAGCGTGATTAACACCCAATCGCGTAACACACGAAGGAAACGGCGCTGGCAAGGCCCAACCCAGTAGTCGGCGCGATTAATTTTCTGGAGGGAATTGCTAGTTTAAAAATGGAGGCCCACGGATCCTGTACCACGCCATCTATTGGGGTGGCGGGGAGATTGGAAACTGCAGGCGATCCATTTTCACGGTAATTGGATCGTTCGTCAGTCATGCACAATGAAGAAATAAATAATTACTGGAATACAGAGAGAAATGCGTGTGTTTTATGTGAAACTATCGCGTTTGTCATTGGTGATTGATCGCGGGACACAGGAATGTAGGAAGCCGGAATTGGAATCACTTAATCCCACCAATGTCAATGGCGGAAAGACACTCGCGTGTTCTGATAAACAGTGGACATAAATTGATCATAAGAAAGTAGCACAAAATATTATTCTTTAAATTATTAGTACAGTAGCCGACAAAAGTTAAAAATAGATTAAATAATTAATAATATATAACGACATAAATCAAATTTGTATCCTATGCCAATTAATAAATAGTGTTTTACTATTATGACAATAAAAGTGAATAGATAAACAATATTTTTCGAACCATAAAATTATGTTTTACATTGTCCTGTCGTCTTAAACTTTTGTCCACTACTGTACGTAGTAGACCCACGAAATTGATGGAATACCTTTCCTTATTATATTTTTTTAATCATTCCAGATCTTTTTCCAACATTCCTCCTCTGGTATTTCGCTATTCAATCCAGTTCCTAGCTCTAACTTAGAATAATTAATCAAAAGCTTTAGGAGGTGTAAAGAAGACGGTTAAAATTGCAGTTGCCCTTAACAAAAAGAAAAATAGTCCAACGCGGTTCCGTGAACTAAATAAATGAATAAAGTTTCAGAAAAATCGCTGAAGTTGAATGAAGAAGATAACGGCCAGCATTTATCAAAATTAAGAATCGTTAATATTCAAACAGCGACCCAACGGTGTAAGGAATTCACTGGGTAATCGAAGCGACGCTTGAACTTAGACCTTTCGCGCGCTACTAGACGCACACGTGCACGCTCGCGAGCATTCTATATTTCCTCGAAAAGCGACTTTTCATCCTGTCCGCCAGTGCTCGCGGAACGAAACCCGCCAATTACCAACGTCGAATTTCCAAAAACGTCCACGGTCGAGCGAGCCTAACCTAAGAGAGGCGACGGTTAGAAAGTCGGTTGAACGCGTTGATTTACAATTTCCAGATTTTGCACAGCCCCGTACGTATGTTTATATCGAACGATCTCGCGCGGTAATTGTATGCTCATTACACGGCCCCTTGCATA
Organism: Tetrapedia diversipes; assembly: GCA_033822845.1. NCBI lineage: Eukaryota > Metazoa > Arthropoda > Insecta > Hymenoptera > Apidae > Tetrapedia > Tetrapedia diversipes. The sequence goes on along the minus strand of JAOPTO010000551.1, from coordinate 10,217 downwards.
TTATTTACTTTCTTCTCTTCCCTACGCGACGCGATCTCGTCGACGTCGGCAGATGCGTATCGGCCCTCTATGGAAAATGCGCAGAAACACCGAACGAGCAGAGCACGAAAGAGTGAGAAGGGGATAGTTCGCTGGGAGAGGGGTGGGGGAGAAAATAAAAACGTAAACACACGCGAGGAAAAAGGGACAAAGGCCGCGCGAGTCGACGAGCAGACCGATAATTTAAGCGGATTTTTCAGCGTGACATCGTTACGCGACTCCGCGGTATTCCGTGCGCTTTCGTGCCTCCATCCTTGTAATGACATACACCGGTGCCGATGCAACGAATATCGCGTATCGATCTGGCATTATGATTATTATTGCGTTATGCCTTGCCACGATTGAGACCTTCGTCCGTTTGCGACACGTATGTGTGTGTCTGTATGCGATGGATGTACACTCCTATCAATAACTCACTGAACATTTGCAAATTTAGAACAGAATTCTTCAGTTAGACTTTTGGTACAACCTTAACTCTATTGTATGGTCTTCCAGACATTTTTGTACCAGACACGTTACCATTTCAGTGAGAAAACTCGTTAATTTTATACGATAAATAAAGAAACTATGATCAATAGCTTGCTAATTACTGAAGCACCATTTTTCTGCAAATTAGAGATTATAGTTTGGTTAGTGTGAAGTGTTAGACACGTATCATACCGGTTTGATTTATTTTGAGTACACTGAAGGATAAACTGATCTTGCAATTATTTTAAACAGACACTTGACCAACAAATAATTAAACCACTTCATACTTCACCAAACTGTAAGACTCGCTCGACTAGCTAAACCTGTTCTACAAATTGCACTGTTCTACGCAATATATTCTCATCAGATCACGCATTATCCCAAACACTATTCATCACACAGTAACTTTATCTACTAAATTTTCGAATTTCCTTCAATCTCAAAACAAATCTTTTAAATCTCCCATTCCTTTACAAGATTCCCCATACGACCATGATCATACTTAATTTAACTTAACGTTGTACATTATCTATCTAGATTAGCAGATTGCGGATGTCTATAGATTCCCAAAAGATTTAAATGTACAAATAATTACAGAACGATGAAAAACATTAATATGCAAAATACACAAAGTATTTAAAGCTCATGTAAATACAATATTTACAGGGTGAAAAACAAACGTTTGCTTAACCCCTTGACATACACTGACGTCTAGGAGTCGTCAAGATGTTTTGAAATATTTCATACTTTACAGAACTACTAATTTATTATATTACTTGTGTTACTTAATTATCGTCCATTAATTCATTAACCCTTTGCACTCGAAAGTAGACTGTCAGTCACCAAATGATAATTTTGCAAATTTCCAAACTCAAAGGGTTGATTAGTCATATAAGTAAATTTTAGTGTATTATTTAACTAAACCAAATGAAATCCAGTGTAAGGGAATCTTATTAAATATTCTACACTTGAAAATCTTTGAAGTTAATATTATTGGCCGACTACGAGTCACCTCTCAAGCGCAAAGAGTTAAATGTTACATAGCGATGCAAATTTCAAAATAAAACGTTCTGTTTCTAAGCTTGCGCATAACTATTCAGTCAAGCCAAATTAATCAGTATTTTTCGGATGCACCGAATTCTGTTTTATTTGTGTGTCAAGGAGTTAATTAGGTTCCGCCTTCCATTTAGCTGAATCGGCATACGTATCCGCAATCTGTTTCATCAAGTTTTTGTCGCTATCGTTTAATCGGTACTCTGAGAAACTTCCACGTAAAAGTTCCATGAAAAACGAACGTGGAATGTCGCAAGTTTCCCCGGCTTGTTCCCAATGATCCACGGTCTCGTTATCGCGCTATTGACTGTGTGCACCTCTGGATCGTGCGACGGACACGCTCAATGCGGCTAGTTAGACGGCGTTTACTTCCTCCACCGGTTGGAGACCATCGAATCCGACCTGGCCTCTCGAATCACCGTATTATCGGTTAGACTGTTACGACGTCGAACGACGACGAGGTCGTTTAATTTCATATGACGAATGCACGTCCCGATGGCGCAAACGTGAATTTATCGAGCCGCTTTGGAAAGTTCGTGCCGATTTCTTTGTCAAGTCAAAAACTTGACACCTGTTGGAACAACGTAATTATGTGAAAAATCGTATGAAAAATAATCGAATAAAAAATTAATTATAACGATGAAGTTGTTATTATTATTTTATTTCATTTGCGAACGAACTGGAAGCTATTTTTATGCATAATGATATGAACATAAATTGCACCCGATACTAACGACAAAAAAAAGGAAAACGGAAAAGTAAAAAAAAATTATGAGGATTTCTTATTTGCTTAGAAAAATTTAGTGCAGATTTTTTGAGTTGTGAAATTTTTAAAATATTTTAAAGAGGAGGGTGAAAAAAATTGTAATAATGGGAAAATATAATTTTTATATTGGTGTGTAATTTAAAATTGTTGCGTTTATAAGAATTCCTTTGTTTATTTAAAAGTCGGCACGACCCTTTCTGATTAATTTCACGTTGCACAGTAGAAAAATTCGATAGAACACGACCATTGTTCATATTTTTTCATTGGACATCAACGAATGTGGGAGACTAGTCGATACACCTTCGAGCAAATGTCTATTGTCTGTCACACGGTTTATCAATTGTCGGTTAATGATGCGCGTCTCCATTTGTGCTTCGAGCAGATCGTAGGCTCATTATCATTTAATGTTGTATCGAGTGTGAAATTACGGCGATAATGGGGGACATTTAACACTTTGTGCGCGATTATGGAAAAATGTTCTCGATGTGTTTACTAATATTAAGAGACGCGTTAAAAGATAGTAAAAAAATATTTAAACCATAAATATATAGCACTATAAAAATACTTTACTATAATTTTTACTACAAAAAGAAAATATACCACCACAATTTATGCTAATATAAGGATTAATTATTATAATTATATTGATATTAATTTTATACTAATATTGATGATATTAATTAATTTATAAGAACGCACAAAGATGGGCTTTTTTGTAAATTTCTTTTCCCACAAGATCGAAGAAATATATGCAATTTATCTAAATTGGAAGTTTGAAGTAAATAACAGTACTCAGTTATGGTTGGTTGGACTTTAGTAGAACGAAGAGATCCTTCCAGCGTGAAGCTGAAGATGAAGCAATAAACTCTAACAGCGTTTACACCTTTTAACCCCTGGTTGATCACGATAACTAAACTAAATGACGTATAATATAGGCGAATCTTACTCCAGATTTCGAATTTGAAAATGTTCAAAGTTAGTATCATTAGACGACTAACAGTCACCTCTCCAGTGCAAAGGGTTAATATTATTAAACGACCAATAATCACCAGTTGAGTACAAAATTAATCCCACCGACGTAACGATAAAAACCAGGCAACCCAGTATAGCCTCCTAAACACGAGCAAAGAAAGACCGTTCGATTTTCGACACACGAAGGCTGGATCGAAATCGGCTAGGTATTGATCGGCCGATCGATCGGCTCACGAACTCGGTTATCGGCTCTCGGATCACCGTTAACGAAGGTTTCACGGTGGATTTTCGAAAAATCGGCTCGTAGAGCGCGCGCTGCCTCGTTCCCTCTCCCTTCCGCTCGCCCTGTACCGATCACTCTCTCTCTCTCTCTCTCTCTCCCTCTCCCCCTCTTTCCCTCTCTCGCGTACACCCACGCGCGGCGCAACGACGAAACCGGCCGCCGGCTAAGAGAGAGTGTATTTCTCGCTTATTATCCTTTCCTTCGATTTCCTACCGTAAGGAAAAAGAATATACCCGTGGCGCGGATGCTGGGCCTATGTATCGACGGTATCGTCCACTCGCCTTCGCTATATGTGACTCACACGCGCGGCCGCGTTAACGTGCGCGACTCGCCTTCCAAGATTTACAGCTCATTACCGATTTCATAGCCCGCAGTCACGAGCGGGCCGCGGGTGTTGCCACGAAATTTCGACCCGCGGGGAGGGTGGGAGGATAATGTGGGTGCTGCGGTGAAGCTAGGTTCTAGGCGATGAACGACGGTTAACGCGTGTTTACCCGTTTGCATTGGAGAGGTGACTGTTGGTCATTCGATACTGCTAACTTGAACGATTTTCAGGCGTGAAATGTTTACTAAAATCTGGTCGCGTTGAAATTTGGTTGGAGTAATTAATTGATATGCTAAAATTTACAGTAGCAGATAGAAGTATAATTAGGTGATATTTTTATGCAATAACATTTATTCTAGGTGTAACACTTTTTGAGTTACTGTACTCCAAAGTCAAAGTGCTATTGTAGTCCGCGTGTACAGTAGCGGACAAAAGTTTAAGACGACAGGGACAATGTGGAACATAGTTTTATGATCTGCAAATTATTGATTAGCACAGAATGCAAATTTTCTTTATCATGCCATTCCTTATAAATTAGTTTAATTACGTTGACTCTTTGGTCTTAAACTTTTGTCCACTACTGTATATACGTGACTGGGTGACCCTTTGCGTTTGAAAATTAGCGAAACTGGCCAATAAGAATCACCACTTCGAGTACAAAGGGTTAAGATAGGATAACACAAACTAACAGAATAATATGAAGGGTTAACAGAGGAACTGTAGACCCATGAAACGATGGCTAACTGGAAGAATAAAGTACTGTGTATTTTTATGCATTTATAGGGAAATTTAAATGTGTAAGTGATCATAGAATGCACATATGTAAGAAAATGCAAAATATTCAAGGCAGATTACATTGATACACTTTATTAGACTATTTAGAAATCGTTCCTTTAGTTATAGTTAGAAATACTTGAACTTGCAAAAATATCCGTGCTCTAGTTATAGTAGGGATTTAATTTGTTAGGAGGTAGTTAGGGAATATAACAGCTCAACTGCAACTGTAACATTTAGGTAACAGAAGTCTATCAATTCTTGTACTTCTAATACCGACAATAATTGCTGTTTATACATGTATAATACAATGCGCTATCTTTTGTTTTCATGCTTCAATGCGAGGTAAACACATGCAACATGAACACAACGCATGCTCGGTAAACCAAGTACAGTAACAGCATTACAAGCCTACCTTCCCTAATATAATTACAGTATCAGGAAACACGTGTCTATATAATTGGCAGAAAGGATAATTGAATAATATAATACTGTATGACAAAAGATTTCAGACCATATGAGTTTTAAGGTCATTTACAAAAATGAATAGGAATCAACCCCGTAACTATCACTGAACTGCAACATATTTAACAAGAAGCTATTGTGCGAACACTATTTCCAACAAGTACGATCTTATGGCTATTGCCATCTACTGTATGTTGGGCGCCGTGTGACCTTCCCCCCTATGGATCAAATTCCGTCGCAAGAAATGCGCGCCAAACTCTAATCGATTTCTCCGGTTTAAGTTACCTGGTAGCCTTCTCGAGGATCCCTGGACACAATGTTGCCGATCTCAGTCAGGATCTTCGGATTTTTCACAGATGACTCGAATTTCACTGACTTAGTTCAAAGGGAACACAAGAACCAAGTCTACTGGCCGGCGATCTTTTTCACGATTCCACGAAACAATCAGCAAGACAACCACGCCTTCGTGTCACGCACTCGTGCGCGAATACCGGAGCGATCCTCTGATCGCGGGTCACCAGGTAAGTCACCAGACCGGATGAGAGACCCTGTGTATAAGGTTGTACGCTGTAACTGCCACGATACTCAACTCGGTTCGTCCACCCGTCGATCACAATAATAACAAGGTGACCGCGACGCAACATAAACACTGGCTCGAGCGATGCGTGCACGGGGTACGCGTTAACCACTCCACGCTCGTGGAAATGTCAAACGACGACAACGTTGGCTCGGTTCACCGTCGCGCCGGCACCGGCGGCCGTCGCTCGCGTGGGAGTGTGACATAATACAGCATCGATGATTTTCGACTGCGCAGTGTGTCGATCTAGCCGGTTGTCACGAGGATTCACGCCACTCCTATCTTGAGTTCCTCCATGGGGAACCACACACGGATGTCCTGACGAAATGTCTTTTACAATATCTATCCTTTATAATATCCTCTAGCAATGCGTTCTCCAACGTATCAGATATTACAAATGTTTCCTAATCTAGCTGCTCTCTTAGCATCCGTCGATCGATCTACGCGATCCAGGTCGGAACGTGCGCTCCTGTTGATCTATCGATGGCTGTTTTGTCGAGCGCGTGCGTCGAACTCGATCGCGGCAGCCGGCCCGGCTGACTCTCGCGTGTTCCGTGGTGCACGACTCGAGCGCGAACTGAAGTCGAGCGCACCGTGAGGTGAGCGGAGGTGACTTGCGACTCGACTCGACTCGAGTACACTCGACTCCCCTCGACTCCGCTCGACTCAACTCGGCCCGGGCCGAACCACCGCCGCACCGGCGGCTACCTCAGTCAGAATCGGCCCAGTGGCGGCGCCGCTGCTTTCTATCATGGCTTGCGCCGCGAATTCGCGACCTGATCTACACGTACATATCGCACAAGCATATACACGTGTGTACGGACATAGCAAAGTTGGAGGATGTCTTACGCTCTCTCTGTCGCATCTTCTGACGTCCCTCTCACGGCTTCTGCTTCTCTCTGTTTTGGCTGAGAGCCTGGTCTAGGTTCTAATGTTGCACTCGGTAGATCCTTTCGCCGTTCTCTCGCTCGCGTCGCGGCTTTCTCGCAGGCTGTTTCGCTTCGTCCGGTCTCCCCCTTCGCGCGAGCGCGGCCTCGTGGATACGCCCGTGCATAGGCGGCATCTCTGCGCCATCGCTCGTTCGCCAGGGAACCGCGGGTTTAAGTCCCAGCACATCAGGGGTACGATTGTTTTGGACATTCAATCCGAGATTTAGGATCTGAATTAAACACCTGAAATGAATAGCACAAAATTAATAGTTTGTAGCCTATTTTTATCCTCACTTGAAAGATTATTTGAATTTGGTCATTGTTTTAAATACACGATAAGAACCACTTGATTGAAAAATAAACGATCAATTAACAATTGTTTACATATGATTTTTTCAAACTACTTTCTTTGTCTTAACACGTTGTTGCAACGAACTTTCTATCAAACGAAATGCATTGTTTTCTGCATGTAAACCGTGGCATCGATCTCACGTAAATATATAAAAGTAAAATCCCCGCGCTCATGCATTTGTCGGAATAGACATAACCTATTTCTATTCTAGATATTAAGTGCAATTGCACATAGTTAATTTAAAAATCTATAAAATATTATCTTTCGTACTCGAATCACGGACAGCAAACCTTATGTCAGATGATTCAAATGTTACATTCTTCAAAATTCATGATTTCCGTTATTGATTCCTCACCGTTCTCATTTGCCTTGTTAATACTACCAACCACAGCGATACTAATCAGCACATTCTCCCGAATAACGTGCTAGTTATTCACGGTAATTTCTTCCGTAGAATTATTCTATCGTTTGATTACCAAGAAAACCAATCTCAAAAAAACCAAGTGATTCCCGATTTCCGTGGTGGAATCATAGAAATCACTGGAATAATAACCTGGTATTTTCCACCCAACCATACGTATTATACCACAGCCCCAAATCTTACCTACATACATGTATTAGAATTATAGCGATACATAAAGCTTGAGAAATCTAATTATTGCGAATTTTTATGTGTAAGCTTTCAAATCAAATTATTTATGGATATAGCGAACATTACCGTTAACGAGAGTCAACGAGCTCGGTCCTAGGAGAGGTTAGGAGGGCCTCGCGCACGCCCCAGCCTCGAGATTGTCCTTTCTGAATTTCCTCGGGCACCAAGTAATGCCGTGTTACATAATTGAAAGCGTAGGAAGCAGATTGATTAACACACACGAGAAGAGAAAGGTTGAGCCGTACGTATAGATTGGTGGCGGCTTTTATGCGAATCGCGCGCGAAGCGACTCTAGGAAACCACGTGGGTGTCATCACAAGCGCGCGAAAAATAAAAAGTTCCGCGCGCCACACAGGAGATTATAGACGCTGCACGGACGATGGAATATACGAGCTGCCAGCGCCTCTCCAATATCGTGGAAAGAACGACGAGAGACGAACGACGCGACAATGAGGATCAGGAATTACGATTTCCTCGATCAGAGTACCAATTGTAGACTCTATTCATCGTAATATTAAGTTAACGTATACTACTATTTGAAAGTCAAATTTTACCGTAGTAATATTATAATATTATAATATGTTACATTACGTAATTGTTTAGAAATTATCAATAAATTTCAATCAAGCAATTTCTACAGTATGCCAACCTAAAACAAAGGAAATGAAACGCTATCGAAAATCTACGATCTCGTATGCATCAACCCTGTCGAATTAATGATTCGATTGAAAATGTCGTTTGGACGAATGATAGTACGTGTTATTCCGTTATTACCTGGTAATTACACGCTTTGTATTCCACCCGTTTGTTCGATGCGTTAACCTAACGCAGCTGGCTCGCTTTAACGCTTCGTTAATGCTGAACGCTTCGTTACGTTAAACCGTATTCCACGAAAGTAAGAACTGACTGGCCGACCGCGTTAATTATCAAGAAACACGAACCACCCTGACACCGTCCGCGAATTATAATTCAATTGAAACTAGGTACAGGTGACAAACGTTTATGCGTACCACGCTGCCATGGATTAGATAAACTAAAGAACTGATTCTTAATCGTCGATTTTCTGATTGGTGATTTTTGCTTTGATTTCGATTGATTCAATTGTTCCTAAATGCACTAGAATCAAACCACTTGATTACATTAGAAATAATGTTGAGCAGGCAACGGTCTAAACTACATGAAAACTTCTTAATATAATTTTTCAAATAATTTACAAATATTTCATTCATGTGAATTGAACTGAGAATATATATGTTTATAATGGCTTGCACACATTGACACATACACGAATTGTTTATCGGTAACTGTCATTTTACGCAAAAAGGTTAAGCTAAGTAAGAAAAATAATTTATTTGATTCATCTGCCCAAAATAGGATCTCTTATAAGACTGTGAGCCTAACATCATTAATTGTTCTCCTCTGCATATAGAATGAATTTATGTGTGTGCTAGTATAGCATGATACGGCACAGTGAACATAAAATTGAGCATAAGAAATGAATATTTAAAAGCTTCTGCATTAAACCTAAAAGGTAGACACCGAACGATTTCATCGCGACTCGCAGTTAGTTCTGCGACAAACTGTGTCTGTTGTCTACGATGCAACTACTATATCGATAATGTTGTCAGAAATGAAAAATCGTCGTTCATAATGCCGTATCCCCGTGTACACCCCAAGGCCAACTTCTTTGAACCTTTTAATTCATTCCAAGAGGATATCATGAGATCAGTCTGGACTGAAATAGGTTCGCAGTACTTTGCGGATGAAATACGTCTGTGAGATGGTCGCATTAGCAAGAGTGGAACAAGTGAAAGGTATTTAATGCGAATTCAGTGTAAAAAAGAGATGAAATTATAAAACAATTATACTTAGAAGAAGAGTCAACAAAATATTGATTTGAACGCTTGCCTTATTTTATTCCACTAGAAAAATATTTTTTATTGATCATTCTGAATGTTTAATAAAAAATGTGTCCTTCTTTAACATTATTAACTTTTTGCACAACAATCTGTCAACATGTAGGAGTCGCAAATAGTTGTATATATTAACATTAATTTGTACAATACTATATATACTACTACTTAAAGTAACTCAACAATTTTTAAAGAATTTATTCCATGGAAATTGAAATACATTCAATTGAATTAATATTTAATAGATCTTAAACATTCATCGAGACTATCCATTACAGGCAACGTTAAGGGAAACCAGAAATCAACAATAGAACAACCCTAATCCCTTTTCAATGGCCATGGACTCCAGTGAAAGGAGTTTTCGCCAAGTAGTTTCCTATCGTTCACGATATCCGTATTTACCATCGTGGGTCCCGACGCGTAACTGAAAAAAGGACGCGTCTGCGTTAAGCGGGTCAACGCGTGTGGACGAAACGCAACAATAAACGGAAGAGGAACGACATTCAAAGAACCGTAAAGTAAACCGAGAAAAACATCACGCTCCAGCGGTCTTCGTTCACCTGCCTGCGCGCCCGCGGCCACGAAACAAACGCCGGTAGGTGCATTGTGCTTGTTAATGCGCTAGGAAGCGAGTAATGTCTGTCTATGG
>JAOPTO010000550.1:0-47025 GCA_033822845.1 Tetrapedia diversipes | reverse complement strand
AATAAAATTTCAATATATGTTTATTTTTATTAATTTATTACTAAAACTACCGATGATTAAAGCACGTTTATTTGCATTAAAGAAAGGAAGTTAAAAGTAACGTGTAAACATGTTTTATGTAGAGGAAACAAACAAAATTTCAGTATATGTTTATTTTTGTTAATTTAACGCTAAAGCTACCGGTGATTAAAGTATGTTTGTTTGCATTAAAGAAAGGAAGTTAAAAGTAACGTGTAAACATGTTTTATGTAGAGGAAACAAACAAAATTTCAGTATATGTTTATTTTTGTTAATTTAACGCTAAAGCTACCGGTGATTAAAGTATGTTTGTTTGCATTAAAGAAAGGAAGTTAAAAGTAACGTGTAAACATGTTTTATGTAGAGGAAACAAACAAAATTTCAGTATATGTTTATTTTTGTTAATTTAACGCTAAAGCTACCGGTGATTAAAGTATGTTTGTTTGCATTAAAGAAAGGAAGTTAAAAGTAACGTGTAAACATGTTTTATGTAGAGGAAACAAACAAAATTTCAGTATATGTTTATTTTTGTTAATTTAACGCTAAAGCTACCGGTGATTAAAGTATGTTTGTTTGCATTAAAGAAAGGAAGTTAAAAGTAACGTGTAGACATGTTTTATATAGAGAAAACATGTTTGTTTATACCTTTTATGGGTGATTATGGAAAATTTCTGAAATAAGCTTGTGAAACTTTTATGAAGTATCGTGTATTGGTTATTTTAACCACTTTGGCAGTTCTAGTGTTAAATTAATTTACTTCGAATATTCACTACAATTGTAAGTATTATAGTTATTTTTCATCTTTCTGCACTTTTTAACGTTTCCTAACCAGCATACATGATTTTGATCCCTTTCGCGTAAATCCCTTCCAAAACGTCGCCGAGTTTCATTTAATAAGAAGCTTCAACCGATTCAATTTGTTGTTTCTTATACGCTGCTAAGTGATATTAAACGATGCTGTCAGAAAATTTAATAATATCAATTTCGCGGGCGTGGCTAAAGTAATATGTATCTAAGCAGAAAATATCTGCATAAATTTCGCACCAGTTTTGACATCGTTACTGGTTAATCCCTGCTTTACGGGCATAATCTACTTTCAACAGATTTCCCGTGTTTAAGCAGTTTGTTTGAAATAGAACCAAGTTACCCGGGTCGTTGTTATTTTTTAAGATTACGCCTTAACGCGAGCATTGTGTCGTCAGAATGTCGCACGGATGCTGGTTGACGGATGTTGAAGACACGACGAACATAATTCACGGGGATATTCGCGATATTCGAATCTGGATGAGGTGTAAAATATCTGTTTAAATAAACTACCGGACGAATAATGTATGGACGGCGTAAAACGGTACATAGATGCGTAATGCATGCGCACAGAAGAGATTTAGAGATGCAGGCTTTAGCTGGCTAGCGTGTCAGCTTTAGCCGGACTTTATTGCTGAAGGGGGAGAACGTTAAATCAAAATAAACAGGCGGAAGTTAGGAGTAACGGATAGGAGGGTAATGAAATAAGAATTATGATAAGATTATGAAAGCGGGATAAAGTGTGAGGCGAAGGAAAAAGGAAAGAGGACCTAGGCGACATCTCATAAATTGGCACAGTTTAGATTAGAGTAAGTTCAGACAAGATTTCGTGCATTCATTGCGTCCGTCCCGTGATCCTTCATTTTTATTTTTAAAACTGCCTACACTAGGAAACAAGTTTTATCATTTTTAATGGTGTTATTATATCTCTGCTAAATTATTCTTAATGTCAATCTTGTTTATGATAATCACAGTTGAGTAAAGTATCAATTAGCAAATGATCTATTTTATTTAAAATTGTGCATTATAACTCTGCTAAGTTATTCTTAATGTCAATCTTGTTTATCATAATCACAATTGAGTAAAGTATCAATTAGCAAATGATCTATTTTATTTAAAATTGTGCATTATATCTCTGCTAAGTTATTCTTAATGTCAATCTTGTTTATCATAATCAGAGTTGAGTAAAGTATCAATTAGCAAATGATCTATTTTATTTAAAGTTGTGCAGTATAACTTTGATAAGTTATTCTTAATGTCAATCTTGTTTATCATAATCAGAGTTGAGTAAAGTATCAATTAGCAAATGATCTATTTTATTTAAAATTGTGCATTATAACTCTGCTAAGTTATTCTTAATGTCAATCTTGTTTATGATAATCAAAGTTGGATAATGTATATAAAACGCCGTTTTATTTAACACTAGATTTACAGCCATTTCTTGTATATCTATTTTCAATATCCACATATACTAAGGGATAAGGTATACATCGAACCGAATTTGAAATTGCAGAACTGAGAGGGAAATAGATTTAGGTATATGTATTTGTATCGTTACATCAATAAAAGTTATCAAAAATTCCTAGGAACAATAGTTGAAGTTCGAAACCCGTCAATTTGATGAGTTCCGTAAACCCAGTGTTAAATCATAAATTACCTAACAGTGTTCAAAATATTCTAAATAATTTCTCCAGATCTCGTTTCCATCATGTTTTCGACATTTGCATTCCGATTTATCGATTTTCGCCAACGTCGTTTTATCTATACCATGAATTACCTAACAGCATCCAAAATATTCTAAATAATTTCTCCAGATCTCGTTTCCATCATGTTTTCGACATTTGCATTCCGATTTATCGATTTTCGCCAACGTCGTTTTATCTATACCATGAATTACCTAACAGCATCCAAAATATTCTAAATAATTTCTCCAGATCTCGTTTCCATCATGTTTTCGACATTTGCATTCCGATTTATCGATTTTCGCCAACGTCGTTTTATCTATACCATGAATTACCTAACAGCATCCAAAATATTCTAAATAATTTCTCCAGATCTCGTTTCCATCATGTTTTCGACATTTGCATTCCGATTTATCGATTTTCGCCAATGTCGTTTTGTCTATACCATGAATTATCTAACAGTGTCCAAAATATTCTAAACGATGCTCAAAGTATTTTTTCCAGATCTCATTTTTATCATATTTTCGACATTTGCATTCCGATTTATCAATTTCCGCCGATGCCGTTTCATGCCCTCGCGAATCTTGAGCAAACATCGCGGAATCCTGTTCAAGAAGAATGCGCGCCGGTGCAGGTTCTGCGATTCTCGGGAAAACATCGGTCAGTGTACGGAATCGCCGGAAAAATCGCGAGCCGCTCGTTAAGATTCGAAGATTAATCGCGCGTGTTAGCGGGGAATCGTTCAAAGCATCTGCGAGGCGAGCCGACTTATAGAATGCCATGCATTAAGCATCTTCTAGACTGCTGTCAACGAAGGAAAATTTGAATAAAGGAGGCAAAGTTCAGCCAGGGATGATAACTAGGAGACGATTGATGTTATTAAAAAAAAAAGAACAGAAATAAATGTAACGTTGAAGAGATCGAATGTGGTGTTTTATTTCTCTATTTTATCTTTAACTTTAATAGACGTGGTGTTTTATTCCTCTATTTTATCTTTAACTTTAATACACGTGTTAGCGGATAATTGTTCAAGGCATCTGCGAGACAAGTCGACTCATAGAATGCCATCTTCTAGACTGCTGTCAACGAAGGAAAATTTGAATAAAGAAGGCAAAGTTCAGCCAGGGATGGTAACTAGGAGACGGTTGATATTATAAAAAAAGAAACTGAAATAAATGTAACGTTGAAAAGGTCGAACACTCTATTTTATCTTTAATTTTAATACGCTCGTACGCGACAGAGAATAATTTCTGTTGCGTCTCTATGCGCGGCTATGCAAATCGCTGGCCGATACGCGTGCAGCCAGAGCGGAACTGTTCGAAAGTAATTCGCCAATAAGAATAACAGCTCGAACGGCGGATATCGAAAACACGCCATCGGCGAGCGTCCCGCAATTTGCATTTCTGATACGCTCGCGATACACCGCGCGATGTAGCCGCGGTAAAAAAGAAAAGGGAAGACGGGGAAAAAAAGACGGGGAGGAAAAAAAAGGGGAGATGAGAAATTGGAAACGGTCACAACCCCCTCATCCCCGCACCTTTGCCCCGGTGTAATATTTTACAATGCCTCGCCGGGGACAAGGTGTTTGAAGTCGTTGCACGTTCGAGACGAGAGCGATAGAGAGAACGAAAGAGAGTGAGAACGAAAGAAGGAGAGAGAGAGAGATAGTGAAAGAGAAAGAGAGACGGAGAGACAGAGAGTGAAAGAAAGAACGAGAGAAAGAGAGAGATGGATAGTGAAAGAGAGAGATGGAGAGGGAGGAAAGAACGAAAGAGGAAAAGAGAGAAAGAAAGTGAAAGAGAGAACGTAAGAGGAAGAGAGATGGAGAGGGAGGGAGGGGGAGAGATAGTGAAAGAGAGAACGAAAGTGGGAGAGAGAGAGATGGTGAAAGAGAGAGATGGGGAGGAAGAAAAAAGTGCTTTGGTTTTAAATGAGAACACTGTCTTCCCTCGACCCCGCCATCTCCTCTGCACGCCTTCGTTGGTAATAGAATGAATTTTAAAAATGATTTCCATTTATCTGTTGACGCACCGGCTATCCGGAAAATGGTTGCCGGGTATGAGATATGAAAATTGATTTTTCTTCCCGCCGGCGGTAAAGAATTTCAGATTGTACAAGATTTCAAGTAACAATCCTATTGGAAACACTTGGGAAGCGTGTCGCGTTAAATCTCGCCAGTTTTGAAAGCAGTCGGTGACTTCGCTGCAAGAACCGGTCATCTTCGAAGAGTATGGCTTTTGGGAAAATAAGAAAACCCTTCTACAGAAATTGGAAATTTGATTCTCTTTTTCTGTTATTTTACTTTAATATAGCTTTAATATCATATATTTATTTGCATTAAATAACAGATTTTTAAGTTTCTTTAATGGAATATACGATAACGTAGGGTGAATGAATAATGGCACTAATTAATAATTTACAATAATAAAATTTAGTTACTTTTACTAATTACGTTTAGGCTTTTACAATTTTTTCCAATGCTCTGTGCACCCTAACGATAATCATTTCCGTTTGCATCGCCAACTGATTGTATAATATACAAAAAACGGTAAAAATTGAAAATGACCAATTTCTGCATAAAAATCGTGAATCGAAGAGGGGAAAGAATCGTCCTTAAATTCCACCGTGTTTCTTCGCTGGGAAACTTTTTAAGACCTCATTTTTAACGGAACCTCGTTCCTTATTTATCCTCCCCTTCAGTCCGCTACATTATTACTCGGTCCCAATATGGCCGTTCCGGGGCATAATAAACGGATTTTTCATACTTCTCGTCCCTTATGCCGGGTTCTTAGCCGCGTACGTGTAGCCAATTTTCGCAGGGATGCATCGCGGCCTCGTTCGAGCGAAATTTTGTTCGCCGCACACATCGTTGAATATGAGGCGAGAGAATGGCGAAAAAATGGCGGCCAGGCAGCGCGCCATTTTCGTATCGCGCACGATATGAAATGTGTAACGACCGCTTCCCGAGCCTCTCGTCCTTAACACGTTCGACGGTGAACTTATTTTGTTTGTTCACGACAAAGTAGGATCTTCAACCGGAAGACGGTTAAAAAATGGAACTTTCCTAACGTATATAGAAGGCGTATCTGATAACTGAAAGTGGCTATAATTTTGCTCGAAGCGAAGTTGGAAAAGAATGATAGAGAAAGCTTTTGCACTGTTTAACTGTTTGGGGCACAGTGGGATTAAAAATGTCCCACCTTTTTGATACACGGTAATGCATGGTGGGACGTTTTTAGCCCCAACTCGAAATATTGCAATAGTTGCATGCACATCGGTTTATATTTAGTTTTATTTACGTAAAGCAATTGGTAACACCATAAAAAAATCTTGTAAGTATGTACGTTTGTGTTGGCAAGTTTCAACATGTCAGTACTTCGTTAATAAAAATATATCAATTTTGTTTAATTTAAAACGCAACAAAATTTCTGTGCAACATGGGTCTATTTATTTTTTGAAATCCTGTGCCTCAAAGAGTTAACACATCGTGCTGTCATAATTCTTTTTGCCTCTACATCTTCTTTTTTCTTAATACAACACTATGATTTTTCTGCACAGACAGATTCTTCTGACTTTTATTTCTCTTTTTTAAAGAAAAATAATGTTACGATATTGTACACAGAGTTATAGAAAATTTATGTCAGATTTATATAATTTTCATATTTAAAAATTTTCGAAATTAATTGATTACTAGGATGAGACAAAAATAAAAAAATTGTGTTAAATAGTATAATACTATAATAAATAACATTGAACTTTTTTAAATAATAGTATCTTAGACAATTTGTATTACACATCTTAAATATCATAAATCATATTATTTTCGATAATACTAAATACCTTAACATTATTTTTTGCAACACTAGATAAAATGTCTCAAGCAATGTTATTTATTAATGCACTGATCTCCATAATTTATAACAGTGAGCATACTTTTTGTATTATCTTGAATAATACAAAAAGATATCCAGATATTTGTAGAAAATATCCCCCTTAATTTTTGTACAATAAATTCCACGTGCAACTAGCGTCAATAATTCCTCAGCGCATCGATACCACGACTTTTCCAACCTTTAAACTGTCTTAAATTCCAAACGAGCGAAAGGTGGCGTTTCCCGGAGAAAGCCTGTCGTTTCACGACGAAAAGGCGAGAAAAATTGGAAAGGTCTACGGAGTGCTTATGCTAAAGTACCTCGACTGGCACACGGCCAACAGCATCGGCGCTGGCGATTGTTTTCACGTGGAAAAAAATCGATTCTTGCACCTCGAACGTCGCGCACCTTTAACCCTTTGCGCTCGAGAGGTGACTATTAGTCGCCAAATCAACAAGCATAGTGAAATTACAGGTTTTTTTTTAAGAGGGAAGAAAATGCAAGAACTTTAAATGATGAAAAACAGTTCTGAAAGTGAAGACGATATCATTTCACCGAAAAAACGTTCTCGTTTGATTATACTGAATAGTGACGACGATGAAATTTATTAAATTAAAATAATATGTAGTGTTATAATAATAATAATATTTATTGCTATGATTACGGAAATATAGTTACAGTATTATGTACAAATTTTACTCTTCACACGATTCTCTACACGGTACAACGTCTAATTCAACTCTGCTCTTTTCGACCAGAGAAAACTGTCGCTAACCCTTGGCCTTTCTCTCACCACGTACCTCGAAAAAATCCCTCAAGTATGGCCATATTTGGGCATATTCTAAAAACATGACCATATTTGGGCATTTTTCGAGGGCCTCGCGCCTCGCCAAGAGTTTTCCCCAAGCAGGTCTGAACTGTCGCTGTCCATCCCTCACTTTATCTTACCCCATAAAATTAATTACGATACTACAAATATTTTTGTTCTTTTTTTTCTGTGTTTTTTGATATAAATACGATTATATTTTTAATAAAAAATTAAGTTGTTTATGTAGAATTAAAGAAAAATTTGTTTCTAATAAGTTTTCGAAACGTAACCCCACTTTTTGTAGTTGCTCTGGGTCTCATACAACACGGCATTTTCTAGGAACCTATTTACCGTGTTAAAGGGGGGTTATCCGTGACTAAATTCTCCAACATCGACGAAGGAACAAAGACGAGAGGTCGTTCAGGGCCAAATGGGAAAAATGGCAGAAGGAGAGGACGAAAGAGTGACAATTTTCAAACGAAACGGTATCACCGACAAGTTAATGGGCTTATTGTGGAGCGGACGATAAAACAAAATCGTTTTCGCGGGACGTTTGACGAGATTTGCCTCGGAAATAATGCGATATTCGGCCGTTTGCGTTCGCGCATCAACGTCAACTTTGACGTTTTAATTTGAAGTTGTTTCAATCGAGAATCTCAAAGCAACGGAGGAAGGGGAAGCAAAAAGTGGGACGAGAGCAATTCTTTTTTTTTCCTTTTAGCAAATATCAAATACTGATTATTAAAGGGGATAAACGTTAATTAAAACGATTATTAAATTTAATTGGACGTAACTCTTTTCAAATTAATCGGCGTCGAAGATTTCTTTAATTCGTGTTGTCACAGAGATTTAAAAGAGTTGAATATTTTGTTGAATTGATCCTTTCATATGTGCAAAATAAAATTTTTCTACAGAAATGCTACACAGTTAAGAATCAGAGAATTATAAATTGCAGCTAATCGAATTCAATATAAAATTAAAAAGAAATAGCAAGCTATCAGTAACGATTTCTTCGTTTATTACTCAAAATTAATGAAATTTTTCAGTGAAATGGAAACACGTCTGGGTCAAAAATGTCCTGAAGACCGCAACAAGGTTAAGCTTAATGACTTGCTAAGTCAAAATATTCTACCTTGCACCTTTTCGTTACTCAAAACACATTGAAGTCATCGAAGTTGCAGACATTTTAAAGTAAAGCTAGATCTTAAGGGCTCTGTAGAGGTACAGAAACTGATCTAATCTTTATTAGAGTAACAGCTTTTCAAAGCGATGTTACCGATTTAAAATGAATATTTCGAAATGCTAGGTAGGATGCAGATTTAACTTAAACTTCGCTCAAGTATAGGAAAAAACGAATCACTCTTTGTAAGATGAATGAACTATACAAATTTACAAAAATTCGCATATTTTTTCACACAGAAGTCAAAAGTTTTAAGAATTGTTAGAAATTAGTTTTTAGTATTTCGAAGAAATCGCCTAATCCTAATTCCATTGAACATTCATAAATGTTCATGAAGTTTTTCGTAATGGTAATATACATACGCAAAGCATTGCCCTTTGGAGCTGTTTTAAGCTTACCTGTGATTGTTTCACCGCATTCTGCACATTTCCAAGCCCCATAATCTCGAAACACTGGTCACAGGCCATTACACTCCCGACTTATTAGCGAATGCACGGTCGATCGATAACGAATCCAAACAAAAGATTCCAGCTTTCAATACCGCTTTAGTTTCAACAAACCCGAAGGACATCAAAGTAAATATAATCCATTAAGAAGCCCATAATCCCCATTCACCGGGAATCCCCTTTGATTAACCGATGATGACCGGCGCACCATGCACGCCATAAACACCGT
Organism: Tetrapedia diversipes; assembly: GCA_033822845.1. NCBI lineage: Eukaryota > Metazoa > Arthropoda > Insecta > Hymenoptera > Apidae > Tetrapedia > Tetrapedia diversipes. The sequence continues at coordinate 37,986 of JAOPTO010000550.1, read as the reverse complement.
CGTGCTTTCAATCATCCACGGATGAATCGACCAGCGTGGATCGAACCGCGAACAGAGGAAGGTGGAAGGATGTCAAAAGAAAAACACCATGAAACGAATTACTTTAGGGACTGCACCTCATCGCGTGTGCGATGGTACTGGCGTAAAATAAGTGAAAGTATCGATGAGAGAATAGAATAAGAGTAACTAGAATCTGAAATCTCTTAAGTCAAACTGAGGGCACTCTTAACAATAGACTTACGAACATTTCTTGTTTATCTATTTCCAATATACGTATGCATCGAACATAGATATACATCGAACATAATTTGAAATTCGTAGAATTGAGAGGGAAATAGATTTGGGTATCACCCGATACACGATTGCCTTTGTATCGTTCCGCCAATAAAAGTTAGCAAAAACTGCTAGGAATAATAGTGATTATTTTTGCACATTTTCCTCATGAAGTCCAAAACCCGTAAAATCAACGGGTGCCGTAAGCCTAGCGTTAAATTTCAAGAAAAGAACAACGTGTAAAACCTCTCAGAATTTTATACTACATTTAACAACTAGGTTTACGGGACCCGTCAATTTGACGGATTTCGAACTTCATGAGCAACGTTTGCAAAGGCAATTACTGTTATTCTTAGCAATTTTTATTGACTGTTATTTCCTTATTATGACTTATTATGACCCTAACTTATTTTCCTCTCAACTCTGCAATTTAAAATTCTGTCTGATGTATATCTATTTCTTAAGATGTACAAGAAACGTCTATAAATCTAGTGTTAAATTAATCTCTATCGCTTCTCAAATATATCTACTGTATCGTTTCGTCTTTTGAAATCGCCATTCGCGAAATCGCAGTAACGTAGTCGCGAAGGGGCCCATGGTGCACATTTTTAATCGCGTTAATTAAATACCCCCTCCCCCCCCGTCGTAGGGTTGGGATCGAACTCGTATTTCGGTTTTAATGGAAACGCGGCGGCCTAATGGAACGGGAGAGAGACGAGGCTGACGGCAAACATTACCGGACATTTACATTTCAATGGGGGAACGACGTGGCTCTGGGTTCCTTTAATTCTCCACCCGCGCAGCGTTTCAATGGCGCGTTGGAACTTTGCGAGCGACACCATCGCGCCCGTTTACCACGCCCCCGTCCACCGACATCATGTCGATACACCTTAGCGCGGAATTAGCGGGGACGCGGTCGCGCGCGATACCGCAAATGATCGAAGTTTGCAAACGATACTTGGTCCCGGGATCCACGCGAACAATGCGAGGCGCACGACTCCGGTCAACACCTTCCGTATCGATGAGACCGCGCACGCTGAGCTGGCCGGCCTCGATAAACACGAGAGACGCTTGTTATAATGCGCCCGAACAATGCGTAAACATTGCTCGGCCGACCGGGATGCGAGGCGCTTCCAGCGGGATAGATGTTCGTGACGGGGAGTTGTTCGACGAATCGAGAACTGAAATTGAAACGGTTTATCGACCAGGATCTACTTTTGTACACTTTAATTTCTTCCTTTCACTTTGGTCCTTCGTAGGTTAATACTTTATCTGACGCCGTTTGGCGTCAAATTAAATACTGTTATGTGTTACGGTGAAGTAGCCGCTGCTGTTGTAAAAAAAGAAAAATTCTTCATGTAAAAAATCTTTATTGTTCTATTAAATAAAGTGTTGGATTCCTATCATTTTCCTTCCTATCAACTATCCCATCGCAACAATCATCCATCCAATAGTCATCCTCTACCAAACATTGCGCTGCATGAACCCTCACTTCTTACTGACTCATCCATGTCCTTTGATCCCTAACTCATCCGTACCCCTTGGACTCCCAATTTTTCTCATCCCATCTCATCCCTATCACTCCATTTTTCCACTCATTTAAAAGAACCATAATTCAGACCGTATCAGCAGAGAGTTCAGTCTACGGCCCTCAAAACTGTTTATTTTGGTCCCACTAATTTCAAGGGTTCCAAACGACACTACAATGTATGTTGTTATCCTTCAACAATAAAGCGTTTTTCGTAATTAGTTAGTTATCTTTGGTTAGAAGTACTGAATGGATTATACTATGAGAAAGAGGAAGGCAAGAAGTGAAATTGTCAAATTGGCTGCATTTAAGTTCCAAGTACCATATTGAGAATGATCAAGTTATTGCAGAAATAGTTCAGAACTATTTGAAATCATTATTTTTAATCAAATTTAGTATACGTTATAATTTAATCTAAAAAATATAAATATAAATCTAGAAATGTGATATCATTAATTTATAGATAGATGTGATAATAAAAGTAGTGGTGTACTTTTAATATCTTTCATAGCCACTGTATGCACGCGTCCATGTACAAAGTAGGTCATCTAATATTACCATCTTGATTTAGGTTAATATTACTATCCGCGGAGGAAAACAGATAAACGTAAAATTGTACAGTTCTAACGAGAACATAAGATACGCCAGACGAAAAATTCTGCTACGTGCGGGAAATTCAATAATCTTGTACGTGACCTTTGACTTTTTAAATGGGAACGCGCGTCTCTTGTTTCATATAACAGGGTCACGCTAAAAATTGTTTCCCAACTGCAATCATCACGGATTTTAATAATTAAACTTTGGTGGCTGTTCGTAGGAAGAAAACGAAGGAATCGCGAAGGGTTAAATTTTTGCAGCAAGAAGAACAAGTTGAACGAATTGAAATCGCTTCTTTCAGTTCCATTCTGATACTTCAAAGCGGGGGGGAGGGGGTGTTGCTCCTCGTGAAAGCGTAAAAGAACATGTTCCTTGAGACGGCCGTGTTCTATCAAAGTTCGTCAATAAATTTGTATCATCCCTCCTTCACTTTGCCAAGTCGTTTCGCCAGAGCGTGACTTAAACTCGCCAAGAATCTTTGCTGCAAATTACCACGGATTACGATGTGCCTTCATATTTCGTTCCATTAAAGGGCGAAATTCGAACGATCTCGAGTCGATACGACGGCTGGCCATAATCCAAACCGTCTGGAATTAGCCCAGATTAACCGACTTTCTAGCTCTCCCCACTTTCTTCGACTTCCCGAAACTTCTTCCCTCGAGTTAAAATTATTCAACAGAAAACACCAATTCGACGGGGAACGACCGCTTCGAATTTTCTCTTTTTTTCTTCAATGGAAATTCGTTAACCCTTCAACAGCCGGCAAATTGTACAGTTCTCCGTGTTACTCGAGCTCAGGTGAAAATTTTCGCCCTTAACTCTGTGGCACCTACGTGAATTTCAGAAACATTTCTGAAACCATGCGATGTGTTCGTAGACTCCTAATAGAAAGTAATATTTAATAATCACAGTATATGGAAATTATTAAAAAAATGAAACGGAAATAAGATTTTTTAGACCTCCACATGAATTTCAGACACATTTCTGAAACCATGCGATGTATTCGTAAACTCCCAATAGAAAGTAACAGTTAATAATCACAATATATTTCTTCATAGTTTTATCGATTTTAAGAGAATTTAGATTTATCAAAAAAATGAAACGGAGATAAAATTTTTTAAACCTCCATGTAAGTACTGCCAGATAAAAATTTTCTACGTTTGCGAATTTGTTCTGAACACATTCGTTGCTCGTGATTCAGCTGAGTTTCTCACTGGACCCAAATCCGATTGCATAGTAAACTGGAGTAAAAAAATATAAAAACAGCAAAAATTGTAACTTTTTATTTTTGTTTTATGTATTTTATATTTATATATATTATACTTCAATACTTATTCCATTGAATTCCTTTTAAAATTCCAATTTAAAATTCTATTTAACTATAAGAAAAAGAACGTCACCCAAATATGGGTGACATGGCGACGAACGTGTTAACGAGATAAAGTTATCAATGTTGGAGTGATCACAACGTGGTCTACCTATTAATTGTGCGCGCGTGAAATATGCAAAAATGGAGAAGGTTAAAGTTTAAAATTAATTACTTGGATTAAGCATATGTATAGAATAAGGTAATAAATAAAGAGTTATATTTAAATAAAAATTAGTGATTAAAGATCACTTCATTCGATCCACAACAATTGAGTCGGCTGCGGTTTGTTGGACACCCCGTAGAATTCAAGCTAGTTTTCGCTCCAACAGGGAACACTTACGGCTCGTTGATACGCACGTGAAAACCATGCCCACCCCTCGCGTCCTTCACCCTGGCGTTGTTAAAGCGCGTCGACGAGGTCCCGCGTTGACGAAGAAGCCCCTCGAGCTGAAACTTTTATTTCACGCCCCTCTGGATCACCGCGATGTCGCTTACAGTGACGGCAGATGGCGACCGAGCGATCCTGTAACTCTCGACGGCCGCTCATTGTGGACCACGAAACGGTGGAGAGGGCGGATTTGAAATTCGTCCGGGGCTCGAGAAGGGTGGAGGGTGCACAATTAGCCGGCCGTTAGCCGGGCCATTTCTCACAATCGATCTGAAGAGCGGAGGACACACGCGTGTGTGTTGACAAATTAATTGTCGCGACGGTGGTATAATTCAAGATGAGGGGGACAAAGGGCGTGTAGAAATTGATGACGCTAATTTCCTTCCATTCCCGACTTTTCCCTCTTTTTTCGATGTTTTTTTTTTATACGAGTTACACACCTACTTCTTTTCATTTTTTTGGTGAAATTTGTTTTAAATTCTCTCCTTTTCCTTTCCTTTGCAGGATTTTTATTTTCTCCTCTTCAGTTATAGATTTGCCATTTATAATTTTGTCCTACCAGAAAATCAAAACATTATATTTCTTCTGGAAGTCTTGAAAGTCTTGGAAATGCTTCAAGAAGTGTTTTGCGTTCATTTATATCGTGGTAGAGTTCGAGAGATACTACTCTTCTACGATTGATGAGTATTCATAGCAACCTTATAAATTCACTTTACCAAGCTTCCAAAATTTACGATAATATTCTGCAGGAGGTATGAATAAAGAATTCTTTCCTGTGTATTCGATATTTTTTCATGTAATTGTCAATTTGATCTGTTTTATACAAATAAGTACACTGTAATCGTCGATAGTTCTAGTGATAAAAAATAAATGGGGTGTCTTATAATTTTCTCCACCAAAATAGGTTTCGCATATCCATCCGCAGACTCTATGTTTTAACATCCGCCCCCATTCTCGACGCTCTAAATCCAAAATCCTGTATCGCGCGTCAACAAGAGAGCATAGAATATGTGAAAAAGGAAAAATCCGCGAAGAAATACACTTTCACGCCTTCGTCTCTCTTGATATATATGTTTTTAAAAAATAAATATGGTGTCTTATAATTTTCTCCACCAAAGTAGGTCTCGCGCCTCCATCCACAGACTCCATGTTTCAACTTCCGTTCCCATTCTCGACGCTCTAAATCCAAAATCATGTATCGCTCGTCAACAGCCGGGCATAGAATACACGAGAAAGGAAGAAACCACGAGGAAATTCAGCGGCTGAAAAATTCCCGCGCCCTCAGGCCGAGTCGAGTGTACGAGTCGCATCCGGCGAACAGAGCGCGCCCCACAGAGGCAGCCCCTGAAGCAGGAATCCGGGGGTTCCGGTCGGCCCCGGGGCATCTTTCCCCTGTTTCCTCCAGCGTCTTCTTTCTGGCTGGTTAACCGACCACCGGAAAACAGGACGGGGACGCTTGGCACGAGCGAACCTCGCCGCCGGAAAACCGCCGCGCTCGACTCTTTCTCTCGTTTCCAAGCGGGGAATCCGTCGTTATTCTTTCTTGCGCTGCTGTCATCGACGGAATTTATGCTCGAATCGATGGAACGGTATTGCTGCGCGACTTCGTGCCACGGGGGCAGAAGTTTGGAAAGCGGGAGTTTGATGCGCTCGCGGGGAAGCAGATGGGTTAGAGTAACGGACAAAAGTTTGAGACTGAAGGGTCTTTAAGAGCAAAGTCATTCGTGGGTGAAAAATAGCACGATAAATAAATTTCGCGTTCTGTAATAATAATAGTTGTTACCTTATTAAGGGTTTTTAAGGGTCTTTAAGAGCAAAGTCATTCATGGGTGAAAAATAGCACGATAAATAAATTTCGCGTTCTGTAATAATAATAGTTGTTACCTTATTAAGGATCTTTAAGGGTCTTTAAAAGTAAAGTCATTCGTGAATGAAAAATAGCACGATAAATAAATTTCGCGTTTCGTAATAATAATAGTTGTTACCTTATTAAGGGTTTTTAAGGGTCTTTAAGGATAAAGTCATTCGTGGATGAAAAATAGCACGATAAATAAATTTCGCGCTCAGTAATAATAATAGTTGTTACCTTATTAAGGGTCTTTAAGGATAAAGTCATTAGTGTGTAAAAAATAGCACGATAAATAAATTTCGCGTTCTCTAATAATAATAATTGATACCTTATTAATAACAGAAATGAGTGTATGGACAATATTTACAAATCATGGCATTCAATTCTGTAATATCTTCTCGTCTTAACAGTAGAACTACCGACAATTATAGTGTACTTATTTGTATGGAACAGATCAAATTGAAAATTACATGAAAAGATATTGAATACATAGAAAACAAATCTGCAGGAAATAATAGTAAATCACAGTGAATTTATAAAACTGCTATGAATAATCACCAACTGGTCATTTTGATTGTTCTGATAATTCTAGTCCGCTACTGTAGGTCGGTTTTGGAAAGTCTGCAGGGGCTGATTGTTACGTTAGGCATCCGTATAAATATATCTTATTGTAATTTATAATAGCATTGTGTCGTGCCGTGTTGTGTCATTGTATGGCGATTAAATAAGAAGTTTAATTAAAAGAAAGCATTCGATCAATTTCGTGAATCACTGTATATTTTACATATTCGTTTAATGTGTTTTATGTGTTATTCGACTTTCTTTTATATTATTCAGGTGCTATCAATTTGAATGAAATGTGCTTAACGGAAGGGTGGATAATTTTTTCCTAATTTATAAAATTGGTGCTATTCTTGTATAGGTAAAGATTTAAAAGAAAAGTAAAAGAAACATAACTTTTACGTTACATAAGAGATAACAAAGGTTTGTAAAAATGCAGTCACGTTCAAATCTACGATTTCACAACATTCCTATCGAAATCACCGTGAACTTGCAACAGTTCGAGAAAGACCATCCCTTCAAGCAGCAAACGTTTCATCATAGTTAACGCTTTGGTTAACGAGGGAAATAAGCCAGCCTGTAAAATTGTTGATGCTTCGGTAATTTAAGTTGAATCAGAGCTTGTTCAACATCGAAAACTTGTTGAATATCGCATTACGCGACGGTACACAAGCCGGTGACCTGATTGCAACTTCAAAATGAACCACGCGAATAACATTTTGTATTTAATGTCGGTTTAATATGGATCGCGTGAGTCCGGGGGACTTATTCAGGCTGATTTGTGTGCCGGCACGAAATAGTTGGATTAACCAGACCATGCGAATTCATTTGGCCGGAGCAGTCAAACTGCGGCCAAGTTTATTTGCCTGCAGCGACCGAAAGGTTAATCGTCCTGCTCCCTCGAGGACTCGTTGACCCAGCTCTTGAATCTATTCTTTTTTTTCGTTTTCGTACAATTAATTTGTGCACGCTACCATCCTGAAGTATTTGTTCGATCGCGAAAAAATTGTTTACCATCGCGATATAAGGCTATAAGGCGAACGTTCGCGAAAACGGACATTACAGTGGATGAAAATATAATACATACAGTGGCTCACGAGATCGACCAAATGATTAAGGTATATGCTCTATAGTTGTAATTTTAATATTTAATTTCACTTTACTTTAGTTTTACTTTTATTTTCATTTTCAATCATTTTTATTTTTACTGTATTACTTCGTTATAAAGGGTGTTTACTCGTCAAATAAATAAATAAATAAATAAATAAATAAATAAATAGATAAACAAGTAAATAAATAAATAAATAGATAAATAAGTAAGTAAGTAAATAAATAAATAAATAGATAAATAAGTAAGTAAATAAATAAATAAATAAATATTCACTTATCCTTCTGATTAATATTCTATTTATTTATTTAATATACGAAATAAATCACATTAATACACAAAATAAAAATCACTGATACAGAATTGAGAGGTTGGTTGGATGAATTTCTCGAGTCGAAACCGAGTAATTTCTACCACCGAGGTATTGCAAATCTTGTTGATCGCTGGAACGAAGTTGTAAACAACAAGGGAGAATACATTATTGATTAATTAATTGTTAATTCTTATTAAAAAATAAACTTTCAAAAAATCTATAAAAAACGGCGGGAACTTAATTGTCAACCCATTATGTATTCGATCGATGTTTTAAGTCACTGTATCCACTATAACGGGGGCACTCATTCGTATTACCAGGAATTGTCGTGCATTTTAATTATAACTGTGTTCCTCAACAAAAATGAGCTGTTTAATGATCGTTTAATGCGAACGACACGTAATCAGGGCTCGTTCAATTTTCCAAAAACGCATCGATAGAATCTCACGGCCTGCCGCCAGCGCATTAACGACCCCTCCCCCTCCCCCTCCTCCTCCTCCTCCGTACACGCTGCTCTGCAGCTAATTAACTACCAATCAATTAATACGACCTCGAAAGTGCGACCCGTTTCCAGATAGGCTTTAAACCGCGTTAACACCGGCGATATTTAATAATGAACTATGCGCGATTTCGCTAAATGGAGCGTGTAAGCTTCTCGTTTTTTATGACACCGTTATTATTAAGTTCACAGCACGATCTTCAATAGACGTTGCTGATAAATATCGCAGAGGGAGTCGTTCCTGAGATTTTTCATTTTTTTCTCTGCCATTGATTCTATTTCCTATGTTATTAGTTAGTCTTGGAACAGTATTGAATTGTACTTTGGAAAAATTGTACTTTGGAACAGCAGAAAATGCATTTGACGAACTGTGAATAACAGTGATCCAAAACTAACTAATAACAAAAGTGATTAGAATCAATGGCAACGCTTTGTCGAGGAGAAAATTGGAGATTTTTCCATTCGGTTGGCTAAGTGTTAACACACTATCGGCGGGAAGAGTGTTAACCCTTTGCACTCGAGAGGTGACCGTTAGTCGTTTAATGATACTAACTTTAAAAATTTTCAAATTCGAAATATTTACTATGATTCACGTATATTAAACTTCATTTAGTTTAGTTAAATCACGTATAAAAATTTACACGTATGACTATTTAACGTCCGGGTCTGAACTAAAGTCTGAAAATTTGCGAAACTGTCATATGCTAGGATTACGATGTCCCTTGAGAGGGGACAACCGAGTGCAAAGGGTTAATACCTTTTCCACAAACTGGTGTCGATCGGTGTGTCAAGTATTAATACCTTTTATGCAAAACGTACGATAAGTGTTAGTAAAACACTTATTAATACTTGTTTTTTTTTTCATTTAATGAAATATTACGCTTTTCTCTTACTACATGAATTCTTGAAACTTTCAAAAATTAACAAGATTAAAAATTAAAACAAAATATAAAATTAAAACTAAATTAAAAATTTAAGTAAATATTAAAATTAAATAAAAATTTAATCTTTTTTTTAAATTTCATCCAGATCTTTGAAATACTATGTGATACCTGTTTTTCAAATTTCATTGAAATCCTACTATTAGTTGTGAAGACATTACATCTTTTCTGAAAGGTGTACTTTTTTCATGCTTCACTAATTTTGTTTAACTAATGATGTTACCCGCCGACAGATCTAACCAATTCGACCAATAACAAAAATACGCGTGACTCTTTTCTATGTTTCCGGTGCAACTAGGTTGCCTCTTGCTTCGCTGTGACAAATCAGATCCCCGTTCCTTCCAGGTTTCAACTTACCAGCGTTATACAGTGCATCATCCCTGAAACTCGACGACCCTTTTCGCCGTTACACCCTCTCGTTGCTGAAGAGGTGCGCGATTTCGAGGCGGGGCTCGAGCGGGTCGCTTTCGCTGGGGTCTGCACCCCGCGCCGAGAAAGGGGTGCACCAGATTGCGTCACGGGAAGATCAGGGGTGGGGGGGGGGGAGAGGCACACTTTTCGACCTGACCTTTATTCCCGGTGAAATCGACACCGGGCGGGTTCGTGACACGGTTAGTTGCTCGCGCCGGATGTGAGAAGGTAAACAGGATCCGTTGGAGTCGTTTCTGAAATCTCGACAGCGGATTTGGTGAAAGGGTTAGTGGGAAGGAAAGAGGGTGAAGATTTTTAGAGACGAGATAAAATTTGCCGTTATCGCTAATTTTTGAGAATTTTTTCTTGAAAAATAAGTTAAACAAATTTTGTTCTCAAAATAATATTTTTGATTTTTTTTAGTTGCGTTGAAAAATCTGACGAAAGAACTGAATTTCGTTGTTTCGTGTTTCCTTGTTTCTAAGAATTTTAAGAATAACAAATTTAATGATCACGTTTGACGATTATCGATGTGATATTGTTTCTACCCATGAAATATTTTTGTTAATTATTCAAGAAATTTTGTTAAATATTTTGTTGAATATTTGATAGCTCTGTGACTTCCTCTAGAGGTTAGTACATGAACACAATTTGAAAAAAAAATTACAAGCTTCAATGCATTATTCTTTACTAATTTTTATTATTATTATTATTATTATTGTTTACTAATTTTTATTTTTATTATTATTGTTGTTGTTTACTAATTCTTATTTTTATTATTATTATTATTGTTTACTAATTATTATTATTATTATTATTATTTTTTTTTACTTTATTAGTAGGTATTATATGTATTGTTATGATTATTCTTATACTTCAATACCACACACACTCTATGGTATTTCACTCTACGCAATCGTTTCAATTTCTACTACACTTTCTCTAATACTTAACGTTTGTTGCACGATAAACGAGATATTCTCGACGTTTCCGTAAGCACTACAGAATACTTCAAGCAGATTTTCAACTGATGGACAGGCAAATATCATTGGGTATCCAACTACTTAAGATGTCGCGTCTTTATTGGTTTTTATTAAATGTCTGCTACTTCCTCGAGAATACCGCCAGTTTATAGCGATACGGTTTAAAACGGAACGAAGCCTGAAACCGTTTAAATTGTCAGCGAAACACGAAGCCGTCGAAATATTTCCATTTCGCGGACGTTTTTATTCAACATTTACTACTTATTGCGCTCCTAACAAGACGTTGTTGCCGTTGTTTCCGGGAAAGGGATTTCGCGAAGAGATTTAAATTGAAGGATAGGAGGAATAAAATTCGAAAATCGGATTGCCTGAGAGGCATGCAGTCGAAATTCCCTGTTTCTGTCCCCCAGGAAGGGCAACGAAACGAAGACGTACATATTGTTGCGTGTCTTGAAATTTTTATCGTTCGCGGCTTAGCATTTTTCGCTTTTTCTTTGTCGAATAAACTTCAAACGGCGGCAGACGCCAGAAATTGTGCCGTTGCTCGCAACCCTTTTGCGAGGAACGTAGAAATTAAATTTGATAAGCATGAGCTGGATTTATTGTACTCCATTGTCGCCCCGTGTTTGCATAGAGAATCCAGGCAACGATATCGGACAACAGACGTAAAGCCAGCTGTGTCGCGAAGAAATCAGCTTAAAGGTTTGCCCTTCATAAATTTCTCTCATCCTCTGCACTGCTGGAAAGTTGCACGCTCGAATTATTTGCTTCGAACACACGATTCCGTTCAGTTTTAATACGAACGGAGTCAATCTGAATTTATTTTTAAATAACATGCATACAATCGTAATTAAGAATACAACCTAATTTAAACTATAATTATGAACTTCACAAACAGGGTTGATTTGTAACATACAAATGTTATTAATTCCAATTAACCTGTGAAAAAATTAAATTTGTAAATTGTAGATGGTTTTTATTTACAATATAATTAATGGTATCATAAACTGCCCTGAACTTCTGGGTCTATTTCTGTCGAATGTGCACAGTACTAGATTAGGAATTAAGGATTCGATTACGAGTATTTGTAAAAATGCGAATTCTTATTGTATTATTTTGGACTTTTTTGTATCCTTGACATTCTCCTTTAAGCTTAATGTTGCAGAACTTTTTAATGTGTAATTTAGCTTCAACTATTAGCGATCAAGGTTTTTAAATATTAATCGAGGTATAAATGTGATTAAATGTAAAATCTATTCAGCTATTCTGGCGTAGTTAGTTTACATTTAACCCTTTGGGACTGTTGGTTACCAAATGATAGTTTCGCAAATTTTCAGACTTTAGTTGGTTTGTTTATTAATCAGACTCAGAGATTAAACAGTCATATATATAAATTTTAGTATATCACTTAACTGAACTAAATGACGTTTAATAAAGGCTAATCTTAGTGAATATTTCAAATTTGAACATTTTTGAAGTTAGTATCATTAGATGACTAACAGTCACCTCTCGAGTGCAAAGGGTTAAACGTCTTATCTCGAATCAAGTTTAATCGATTTTTTTATTATACTCAATCTTCTCATTTTAGTTGAACTATTATAATTACTTTATATTTTATTATGTACACACTAGTGGATTTACACCCGTAAAATTAATAAAATTAAAATTAAAATTAAAATTAAAATTAGAGTGTTTAGTAAATTCGCTTGCGTAATTCTTCCATCGTGAAAAGGATAAAGAGGACGCCTGTTACCTTAAATCGATTTTAGTCCAAGAAAAATTAGTCACGCGAAACAATTTTGTTTTACACAGCTCTTAGCCTTGTTTCATGGAGGTGACTACGTGACTGTTACAGGAGGATCAGGCTTAAGGGTTTAGGGAATGGATTAAGGACAGTAGAAAGACTTCCTCGTTCGTATGAGTAATCTAGGAGGAAAAAGGGGGGATTTAAACGAATACACGTACTTGTACTACGGACATAACACGAGCTCGGGATCGTACAGATCGTTAATTGCGACGAAATGAGAGGATCAAGTTTTCCAGTGGCATTAAATCGGGGAATAAAGGAAATATTAATCTTCCATTAACGCTTCTTTATTTTTAGAAAATGATGAAAAATATAGGAAATTGAAATCTGATAAGAAATCTAAAGTATAGGAATTTTATAGGAAATATAAAATTAAGTTTGACAGTCATCATAATTTTAAATAATTATCACTTTTATCTATACTAGCACATTTAAAAAAAGGAGTACTAAAAAATCTGTTGCAAGGTACAAGCTATGAACGAACATTCTATGAATGTTAAACGTGTAATCGTTCAGAAAACCATGATTGAACAACCAACAAACACAGCATATAGATTCAATTTTGTTCCCAAATGTTTGCATAAAGGAATAACTAGTACTGTTGATAATAAAACAACCCCTCAATATTTCCTCAATTAAATTCACAAAGTATTAGGAAGAAAAACTTCGATGTTTATGGAACAATGAATGAAAAATTTTCGCTACTTAGTGTGCAGTGGAAATTAAAGTTTTGTTCATAAAATGTTAAAAACATTACATATTAAGTAGGCAAAATATTGTACACGAAATTGATGAAATAATTTTCCTTTATCGTATTCTTTAAATATTATACACGAAATTGATGAAATAATTTTCCTTTATCGTATTCTTCATTCAATAGAAACAGTTTCCGGTTATAAATGACAATAATTAACTAAAAACATTCCAGAAGGGATGAAGAGCTATATTCACCAGAAAAATCATCAAATGATAAAACTGATGTTGTACTTGATTACAACAGTCTCCCTCTAAGACAATTCAAATTTCTATGAATAAAACAAAATTTATTTATTTATTTATTTATTTATTTATATACACGAGTATGGAACCCTTTGGTGCATAAGGTGTATAAATTGAATAAGAATCATAAGGTGACAGTAGATACGGCTACAGTGGAAATTAAAAGAAAGCACAGAAAAATAAAGATAGCACATCGCACAAAACAACGTTTCATCCCCCGCAATATAATCGTCATCCCTGATAACCGATTTACACGTAACCTCGCCAGTTTGTATCTTCGATGCTCGTAAAAAATAAGCCACAGTTTTCCTATTTTCGCGGATAAATCAATGCGTATCTCGTTTCCGCCAGAAAGATCCAACAGTCTTCTTCTTAAAGAATTCAGATTTCTACAAATAAAACAAAATTTATTTACTTATTTACATACATGGGGATGGAATCCTTTGGTGCATAAGATGTATAAATTGAATAAGCATCATAAGGTGACAGTAGATACGGCTACAGTGGAAATTAAAAGAAAGCACAGAAAAATAAAGATAGCACATCGCACAAAACAACGTTTCATCCTCCGCAATATAATCGTCATCCCTGATAACCATTTACACGTAACCTCGCTAGTTTGTATCTTCGATGCTCGTAAAAAATAAGCCACAGTTTTCCTGTTTTCACGGATATATCAACGCGTATCTCGTTTCCGCCAGAAAGATCCAAACCAATCTCCTCTCCTTCCGTTACTCCATGAAATTCCACGCTGCCGTGCAACTTCGGAACAATGCAGTCACCCCCGTTCTAATCGCGTATCGAGAAACAGCGGTTAACAACCGAGCCTATCGTTTTGTTTCTCATTTTACCTGGTCGTACAAAAACCGAAGTCCTCTTGTGCGTGCGAGCACAGATAAGGTAAAAATGTCGTCGCGTCGTCGGTCAAAGGCCCCCGCGCCGGGACAAAAGCTGACAAAAGAATATTTGATCCTCCGCGCTTGTTCTGTCCCACCAACCCTTTTGTTGAAATTCATCTCGCCGGCTGAATGGGCCGTGCCGCTCGGCTATTATTGCCCGACAGCGTTGTTAAAAAGGTTGGCGACGGATCGACCGAACAACGGGCCCCCCCCCCCTCGATCGACGAATTAAACTATTGGCCCGGCTGGCAAATTTGCACGGACCGTGGATAAAAGTAGTCTTTCACGCTCGCAACGCCGGAGCTGTGTAACGCATGATTCGAGATGGTAAATAGAGGAAGCGGTCTATTTCATTCGAACCTGTAGCCGATGTGTGGAATAGGACACATTCTATTCGTTGTGATAAGCCTGCGAAATAATGCTACGTTGCGTCGAACACAATATGGATTTGTTTCGGTATATTCTGTTGGAAGTTTGCTGGAAAAATCCAGGTTCAATCGCTTTTTTTTTTTCTTTAGCGAAGAAACAATCATTTGGGAGGCGAACGAATTGATGCAGGTGATGCATTTTGGGATGAAAATTGTTGAGACTAATGATATTAATGTGGACAATGGATGTAAATTGTTTAATGTTTTGTTATGAAGTGTTTACTTTGGAATGCTTCAGTTATACTTAAGAGGCAGTTATTAAATTTACAAGTTTCTTTTAAAGAATAAACGAATACACTATAGTTTGAAAATCCCATTCATAAAATAGGCATTGCATCAAACTGACCTATCATATATTATATATTGATTTCTACATTAACCTATCAATTTACAATCTTTAACAAAAATAAACGCCTCTTAACACTTTCACAAAAAACACAAAATTCACAAAATAATTCATGTGCGAACATACACATTTTTAATAAAAAAAAAAAACACAAGCGATTAAATTCTTATACTTATAATTAAAAAATAATAATAAAAAAGAAAAAATTAAATGTTAAAATTATTTCCAAATTTAACATTCTCTCTTTGAGTGATAATTATTGAAACAATCACCTGATTGTAATGGTACTTGGCAAGTCTTACACATAAAACATGTAGGTATTCTAATTTTATTTGCATAGCAAACATAACAATCCCTTCTATTTTAATTAATTGATATTTTATTCTTCCAACTAGCACGAATTTAAGTACTGCTAAAAAAAAATTTGCAAGAGAGTGCGTTGCCGGTTAATAGCCCTCGGTGGTAGCATCACACACACGTTGTGTGAGTGGCCATTAGCACTAGAACCACCAAAGCAGTCAAAATGACCAATTGGTGATTGCTCATAGCAACCTTATAAATTCATTGAAAAACTTCCAAAATTTACTATAATTTTCTGCAGAAGAAAATAAATGAAGATTTGTTTCCTACGTATTCGGTATTTTCTCACGTAATTTTCAATTTGACCTCTTCCATGCACTTTAATCGTCAGTAGTTCTAGTGTTAAAATGTTAATGTTCCTAATGCTTACCAGAAACAAAAACGTTGCGAAAAAATGTTGCAAAAACGGAGACGCCACGTGTACGTTCGAGCGAAGCAGAAAAGAGGGATAGATCGCACGACAGGATCGTGTGAAGATTGATTAACAACGCAAAGTAAGCTTCGTTTAACTTGCTCCATCGGCCTTTTGTCACGCGTTTGCTCTGTCAAACGGAAACTCCTCGTCTGCGACCTCTCGAGCGTTCTCAGGTGCATCGGCCGCATCGTGAATCCGTCCATTGAATCTGCTCGTCATTGCAGCAGACGCTGACGAGCCTCGAGAGCTACACAGGTGCACGTTTCATCCCCTTTAGTGTATGCACGTCCCTCTGCCCTCTTCGCCAGCAGGTGACGTCGTAGTCGTCGTCGTCGTCGTCTTCGTTGACCTGTCTACTTCGAGGTTCCACGTTGTAATTCAGTGGCGAACAAACTTGTATTCCTTGAGACGATTAACGAGCTCGTTCGTGAGATCCGACGAGATTCTTTAGCGAGAGAGGTTTGGTTAGGGGTAGGGGATTGTAATTGGTTACTGAGAAACTTGCTGGGATATTTGAAACCGTTTACTTTGGAATTTAATACAATTTGTGTAATAACACTGTGTCATAATCGTATGACCCTATTGGGAATGGGGTTTTATATTACTAAATGAAATAAACTCTTATCTGTGAAATAATACTGTGATAATTTATTGATACTTTTACATAGTACGAGGAAGGGCAATTTTAACCTCACCTAGCGAGTTTTGTCACAAGACTAGCAGAACGCAGTGGTCGAAATTCTTACAACCCCGTCCGGGTCCTTCAGCCCCTACAGTTCTGTTTCTCGATGTTTTAGAATTTTCTAAAATGCCAGATGTGGCTTAGCTTGTTGGAAGAAGCCCTTGAGAAAGTACGTTAAGAGAAAGCTGGTTTATGGTTAATTTTTGCTTCGTAGTATTTCTGTATTCAATTTCCAACAGACCCGTTACGTTTTAGTAAAATTCTGCAATAATAGATGATGTATTGTATTGCAGGTGGTATTTAAGTGATGTTGACTACCAATAATGTAATTTGAACGATTCTTTTGATGTTACGGTCTTTAAATCACTCGAAACGTTAATTGCGTGATTTTAGTCATTAGTTTCATGTCGTAATTTATGAACTTTAGATAACCTTTGACTTTAATGGCCACTGTGGATAATTTCAATTTGCATATTCTGTTAAAATTTTTCATTTCGTATCGATAACTTTACGAAAGAAATTCTGTAAACTTAGAGAGGATTGCGATTAATTAATCATAAAAATTGAAGAATCAAGCGAAAGCACGCTGTTAATAAAATATTTGTAAGCACGTTATAATATAATGTATAAACTCATACTAACCATCGGACTACCGTTCATGGAAACCGTCGATTACGAAAACATCTATTATGCAAGCTATTGGTTATTCGAAATATTGCCTGATATTCGTATACAGACGTAACAATTAATCCACGAGCCTGGATAATCTCTGACAATATTCAACGCAAACAATTGCCTTCCTGTATTTTTATTCAAATCAGAGAACTTTAATTAAACTCTACTCGCATTAAATCATGCGCTTTCATTCAAAATCGAATTATCCGATCTCACTTAACCCTTTGGCATACAATGACTTCTGGGAGACGTCATTTGTTTCACGTGTCATTGTAAACTTTGACGTCTGGCAGACGTCAAGATGTTTTGAAATGTTTCGTACTTTACAGAGCTACTAATTTATTATTTTACTGTTTAATGTTACTTAATTATTGCCTATTAACATTATACATCAACCTAATAAGAGATACTACTTATGTAGAAGTACTTAATGCGTGAATGTGTTAGTATATGTGTTTAACGTATCATTTGTTTCTTCTCGAATGTTTGATGGCAGTTAAGAGATATTACTTACGCAGAGGTACCTAATGCGCGAGTGAGACGTGTGTGTGTGTGTTTGTTAATATATGTGTTTAGGGTGTCATTTGTTTCTTTCCCGGGTAGTCTTCCCCCCCACTAACCCCATTAACCTCCACTAGTTATCTTAACCCTTTGACTGATAAAGGCGTATATATACGCCTTCATAAGTCCATCAATATATACGAAAGGCGTATATATACGCCCTCACAAATCCATCAATATATACGCCCTCTGTATTTTGTTACTATAACACCTTTATTACTGTTCTACCGATTAATTCAACATGGAATTTATTGTCCTATGCAACCTAGCAATTAAATATGCTATTATTATTTGCCATTATTATTTTTTAAACCCTAAGAATGGTATCAAATTTCCGGGTACTGTTTTGGTCACTAGTCAGTGGACAAGTCACAGCGACTGACAAACGAAAAACTCGCCATCCATATTGATGGATTCGTCCAAGAGCGCTCCGCAGTCAAAGGGTTACTGGGTATAAAAAAGAAGCGCGTGCCTACCAAATGCGATTATTGCGATTTTTACGATTTTTACGATTTTTACGATTTTTACGATTTTTACGATTCTTACGATTCTTACGATTTTCCTACGATTTATGATTTTATGATGTGACGTGCAATTAAAATAAAGATATCTCCTACAATTAAATGTTATGTAGCAATGCAAATTTCAAAATAAAATGTTCCGCTTCCAAGATTGCACATAATCGATCAATTGAGCCAAATTAAATGGTATTTTTCGGACGCATCGAATTCCGTTTTATTTATACGTCAAGGGGTTAAATTGGCGGAAAAAGAAAGACAAACACAATAGCAGTTCGAAACCTGTACGTTTTCGAACATCCCTGAAAATTCAACGCGCTAATCTTCACCCGATAGTGAATTCAATCACAAGCAATTTGTTATTACGGTTAACCAATGCGAAAGATTCGATAAGTTGCCATAAGAGAATTATCGAGCGTGTTCCTCGCACGGATCGATGGGATTTAATTAATGGAGGCTAAAGAGGCGCTCATAAAAATACATAAAATTAATAGCAAACACTCGGGCAGACACGGCGCGTGTGATCGATTATGCAAAATAATTTGCTGGCCGCTTGTTCCGCGAGATCCGACCCACTCGGCGATATTTAATTTGCAAACAAATTTGGGACGAACGAATCCGCGATTTCGTATCGATCCTCGTTAGCGTCGTTCCGATGAAACCTGCCTCTCTTTATTTTTTTTTTTGGTTGTTCGAAAAACAAAATCAACCCAGACAAAATGAAAAAAAAAAAGAATAGAACGCTTCTGAAATACAAAAACGAGGCGCCCGTCAAACATCGCGCCATGGAAACCTACTGAGTGACGTCCCTCGAACGTCTCTATTCAGCGCTCTTTCGTTTCGCATAAAATTCGCCCAATTAGGAAATTTCGTCGCTCCGTTAATTGGCAATCACAACTTTTTCCATCTATTTGTAAATGGACCACGGCTAGAATTAAGAATGGCACTTGAATGCCGCGATGTTTCGTGATATATTGTACTGTTAGGATAATAATAATATTTATTTATTGATTACGGAAATATAGTTACAATATTATGTACAAATTTTTTCTCTTTGCACGACTTTCTATACGGTATAACGTCTAATTCAACTCTGCTTTCTGTTTGACCAGAGAAAAATTGTCGCTAACCCTTGGCCTTTCTCCCACCACGTACCTCGGAAAAATCCCTCAAGTATGGCCATATTTGGGCATATTTCCAAAACATGACCATATTTGGGCATTTTTCGAGGGCCTCGCGCGTCGCCAAGGGTTGTCCCCAAGCAGGTCTGAACTCTCGCAGTCCACCCCTCACTTTTTCTTACCCTATAAAATTAATTACGATACTACAATATCATGAATTTTCGGGCGGCGCCAATTAATGGTAACGTGACCATTTCCTCGTTAAGGCGCGTGAAACGGAAACAGACGAAAGATCTCATGATCCATACATGATAAACGCTACATTTAATTATTTCAGCATGTATAACTCTGTGTTTTTAATATTTTTCATCGATATTTCGACGGTCCTAACGATTCATATCCATGAAACACGTTTAAGCAAATATTGTGGACGAATACCCCATTTTTGTTCCCGCAAAATATAGTAGCGGACAAAAGTTTAAGACGATAGAATAATAAAGAAAATAATTTTATGGTATGCAAATATTGTTCATATACTTATTTTTATCGTCATTATGGTAGAACACGATTTATTGATTAGCATAGAATACAAATTTTATTTATCGTGCTATCTCTTATTAATTAATTAATTTGTTTTCTTTACCCTTTGGTCTTAATTATATTGGTTTTGGTGCAATCCGTCGGAAATTGATATCTCTCAATTGATTAAATAATTGGATTTACCTTTTTACCTAGTATTCACCATTTTTTTTACCACGAATGCCATAAAAGGGAACGAAGAATTACACAATAACCGTTACCAGAGGAACATATTGATCTTTTATTTTTCCAGTTATAAAGCAGCTTTTAACGAAGTCTATTATTTATTAAAAAAGTATTCTACTTTTCTCTGCTTTCGATGTATTATTTTGTACGATAAAATAAAATGAACGTTGTGTAACTTATAATAAAACAATGTAGACCATGCTTTTTCTAATAAACAGCAAATTGTCTTTCAATTTGCACTTTTACGAAATCTTTCGAAATTGAAAACAACATTGCATGTTCCTTTCCTTTTATCGTCGACATCAGCGAGAATTCCCTATTCCCTTTTGATGGCTTCTTCGGTTACAATCGCGTAACCAATGAATTTTATATAGCAGCCATGTTTATTTATTGACATTTCTCTTTATTTGAAACTCAGTCTCTTCATCGAGATCGATAATTCAAATTGGCTTCTGCATTCGGTCACTGTGCTACTATCCGATTCATGTCTGATGCATTATCTATTACACATACAAAAGTATCTCTTCTGTAACACCGTCTTTTTTTTTCTCATTGATATAATGTCATATTTAATGTATTTCTTCTATCTCTGAAACTCCCCTACTTTATCATCAAATAATACGATTGAAATTAACCAGATCTTCAATCTAATAGCTTGTAAGTTGACATCATTAGCTTGATTTAATTATTAATTAAAATAAATAAGAAATTATTTTTAATTAGAACCATTAACTCGTCTTATTATAATTTTCTATTAAATTATAATACTGCGTTGAAATCAATAATCAACATTCCAGTTCTATCAATTTCAGATTAATATTATTATTACTGTTTACCATGTTAACTTAATTAGGAAAAGCTAATACTAATTACTTTACTTTCTACTGAATTACTAATTATTAGTAATTCCAAGCTGAAAAATAGAAATTTCTAATAGTTTTCGACGCTGTATCCTATTATTTACAACACGATAACATCATTCCTGCTGTTATATTACAATTATATTACCAATTTTATAATGCAAATATACAGCTAATTGGTTTCACAACCTAATTCGCCGTAGCGCATAGCGGCTGCGTTTCCGTTGCATCAAATATTCCTCTGCAAACGATATTCAGAACGAAACAAACACGAAACGGGATATCCTGTGAAGACGGGCAAATTATTATAATTAACCACCGGAGCATAGCTCGGGAAAGCGTCCAGGCAGAAAATTCGATTGCTTTGAACAAAGCTTGTAAAAAGCTGTCGCAGCCTAGCAATGGCAATCCAATCACTTCGAATCACTGTATTACGATACGCAGCACTAACCCATGTGATAGCCCTTCAGAAGCTCGATCTCTGTATAAGCAAATCAAACATAATAAAAGTACGCTGTTTAAAAGTTTAAGATATACCGTTATAATTTTTAGCCTTGCTTTTTCTAAAACCAAACCTCCCAACGATTATTATTCCAATTGAAACGCGCTTAAGACCCGTTGAATTTTCTCGAATGATCAATTACCTGTGTAAACTAAAAAATTTTTTTTATGAACAAATTAAATTAAATCCATAAAGTATACTTTTATATTATTTCCACCTATTGTCATTACACAAACTAATAAAACCTGCATCCAGTTATATTTATTCTCTGTAATTGTGTGTTTAGTAACCTGAAACACCACAATAATTATCCGCTATCGATTACTATTAATTATTATTCTAACTGAAACGCACTTAACACCCGCCAAATTTTTTCGAATGATCAATTACCTATGTAAATTAAAAAATTCTTTGTATGAACAAATTAAATTAAATCCATAAAATATACTTTCTTATTATTTCCACCTATTGTCATTACACAAACTAATGAAACCTGCATCCAGTTATATTTATTCTCTGTAATTGTGTGTTTAGTAACCTGAAACACCACAATAATTATCCGCTATCGATTACTATTAATTATTATTCTAACTGAAACGCACTTAACACCCGCCAAATTTTTTCGAATGATCAATTACCTATGTAAATTAAAAAATTCTTTGTATGAACAAATTAAATTAAATCCATAAAATATACTTTCTTATTATTTCCACCTATTGTCATTACACAAACTAATGAAACCTTCATCCAGTTATATTTATCGTCTACAATTGTGTGTCCAGTAACATGAAATGCCACAATAATTATCCGCTATCGATTACTATTAATTATTATTTTAACTGAAACGCACTTAAGACCCGTTGAATTTTCTCGAATGATCAATTATTTACATAAAAATTTTTTTTATTAAATTAAATCCATAAAATATACTTTCATATTATTTCCACCTATTGTCATTATACATATTAATGAAACCTGCATCCAGTTATATTTATTCTCTGCAATTGTGTGTCTAGTAACGCGAAATGCCACAGTAATTACCCGGTATCGATTGCTATTAATTATTATTCCAACTGAAACGCACTTAAGACCCGTTGAATTTTCTCGAATTATCAATTATTTACATAAACTAAAAATTTTTTTTATTAAATTAAATCCATAAAATATACTTTCATATTATTTCCACCTATTGTCATTACACAAACTAATGAAACCTGCATCCAGTTATATTTATCCTCTACAAATGTATGTTTAGTAACGCGAAATGCCACAGTAATTATCCGGTATCGATTGCGATTAATTATTATTCCAACTGGAACGCGTTTAAGACCCGCCGAAACGCGCGTCGAATTTTCTCGCTAAAAAGCTAATACCAGCTCGGATTCCGACCTGACAACCGACCCGTGGGGATCGTAAATCCCGGGCAAACCTGTGCAACTCGAGTCATACGAGCGGTCGTAAATCGGGGTGGAAGCAAGACAGTTCCACGTGAAATCGGCGAGCGAACCGGGCTTTTCTTCCCGCGACGAAATCACAGGGACGTGTGCCGATCGTAACGACACCGTCGGTGAAAGCTCGGTTGTTTTCGATGCGCTCTTTTATGATCACGTTTCACCCCGCTGGGTCCGGCTCCGTGACTGCGGAATAGATTAACCCTTTCAAGAGTAGGATGAGATGTTCCCTAGGAGACCGCGTTTCCCTATAACGTTCCGAGGCTTCCGAGCGAGGAATCTGCATCCCTGGGTAGAATCGATGGTTGTTTTATTCGCCTTCGTCGGACGGAAGTTGCTGGCAATAGGTGATTTCTAATCTTGGGAAATTTTAGCGGGACAACTTTAAGGAACTTAGGGTTTTTCGTCAGAATGTATCCTAGAGTCTTAGTTTGTGGTGCGTTCATTTCTGTGTGTGGGGTAGGTAATTCCAGTCGATTTCTTTTCTAATTTTCGTATGCGGTTTATTTTCAATGTACTCTGAACAGTTTCATACGAAACTTTCTTTGTTCAAATATTCTTTACAGAGAGTTAATGTGTTTTAAAATTTATTGCAGATTCTTAGTTCATTTATGAGCGAGGTAGATAGAATAGAATTCGCGTCGGTTTATTTTTTAATTTTTGTACTCGATTTATTTTGAATGTACTCTGTAGAGAATTAATGTGTTTTGTTGTTAAATCTGAAGTTAAAATTATCATCAAAATTTATTCCAGAGTTTTAGCTTGTAGAGCGTTCGTTTGTGTGTGAGGTAGTTAATTCCCGTCGATTTCTTTTCTAACTTTCATACGAATTCGTTGTTCGAATACACTTTATAGAGCATTAATATATTTTGCTGTTAAATCTGAAGTTAAAATTTCCTTCAGAATTTATTCTAGAGTTTTAACTTGTGGACAGTTCATCTGTATGTGAGGTAGTTAATTCGCGTCGATTTCTTTTCTAACTTTTGCACAGGATTTATTTTTGAATGTACTCTATAGAGCATTAATGTGTTTTATCGTTAAATTTGAAGTTAAAATTTTCTTTTAAATTTATTTCAGAGCATTAAATCGTGAGGCGTTCGTTTGTCTTGCAGAAAGTAATTCGCGTCGATTTTTTTTCTAACTTTTATACGAATTCGTTGTTCGAATATACTTTATAGAGCATCGATGTGTTCTGTTGTTAAATCTTAAGAAATTAAAGCCACAGAAATTCAAAGATATTTTGCTTCCTATAAAGTTTTGATATTTTATATAATTCACGGAGTATTCATTTACTTTAACCGTGATTTACAAAAACTTTGGATTTACAAAAATCGTCATACAAAACGATTAAACGATAAACAAAATCGTGTACCTAATTAATTCGCGCATAAATACAAAAGTAAAAATAATACTGCACAAACAGCTTCCAGAAGCTGTAATTCATTATAATTATAATAAATAACCGTGAGCTATCGCGTGTTTTAATACCCTGCATATCTGAAAATATTACATTTACAGTCCAAAACCTGCAATTCAGTTGCTATAATGTAGTATCAATTAAGAATCCATTAGTTTCGTACCGTCGCGGGCTATTGAAAAAGTAATGAACGGTCAAATTGTGCAGTTTCTAGAGTAAACTTAAGAGACCTCCACCCGGCGCCATTGTACGATCCCATTTTTATTCAGTTCCCGGCTTCGCGAGCCCCGCGTGGATCGATGAACGCAATTCGGGATTAAAAGCGAAACAATCGCGTAGAATTCCATTCGGACAAGAACAAAGATTATAATTCACGTCCGGTTAAGGACCGAAATGGAATTCAAATTCTCTCTTTCTCTTTCTCCCTCCTTCGTCTTCAGCCCCCCCCTCACTCTCGTTTCCTCTCACGAACCGCGATGTGTTTGAGATTATTGAAATTTCAATGGCGCTTATTAATCCTCGACATCTCCGCCGTAGTGGTTCTCGGCTCAATAAAACGAAGAGTTATTTCATCCTATAACTTCGTGTGTTAAATGTAGGAATGCGATCGAGCGGATGCGAGGCTGGAAAAGTCTGAAGAGTGCTTGAGTTGGGCGATTGTCGTGCGAACGCAGAATGTTTGGGCTCGAATGTTTCCAACAAGGGAAATTTGCGAACCCGGAAATTCAAAAAAATATGAAACTTGGTGTACAGGTAGAGTAAATCATCCATAATACATACCTATTTTTTGTTCGTGCCCAATATCATTTTCAAGGGGCGATTTCACCCCTTGAAGAGAATGGAAAATTATCTTTCTTCTCGAGATATTCCAGGACAAAGATAATCTTACATTTTCTTTAAGGGGTGAAATCGCCCCTTGAAAATGACATTGGGCACGAACAAAAAATAGGTATGTATTATGGATGATTTACTCTACCTGTACACCAAGTTTCATATTTTTTTGAATTTCCGGGTTCGCAAACTTCCCGTGTAAGGCGTGAAAGATGAGAACTTGAGGAAACAGTGCGACTGAGAAATTCTGGGTGGTCGTGACCGAATGCGTAGAGTGAGAAAGGCTGACAATTAGAATGAAAGGAAACGAGTGTTTGGAAGAATATATGACGGGGAAAATGCGAGCGCGGGGCAGAAAGTATTAGACGACGAAGGGAGAAAGTATTAGACGACAAAGGCAGAAAGTATTGGACGATGAAGTGAGAAACTATGTAGCCAGCGTAGAGAAAAGAACTGTGTAGTTTACGAAGCATAAGCGTAGTTTGTTATTTTGTGTTCGTTTGTGTCGTTTTAGTTTTATTAAATACACGTATATTCATTATTTTATTCACTTTTCTCTCTTTTCCTTTTCTTTTTTCATTCATAACCTTTCCTATAGCATTATAACCTTAAAAATCATAACTAGTGCCACGTGTCGGGACCGGGCAGCATACGTTCCGCGTTTTTCTGTGTATTCAAATTTCCCGTAAGCTCATGAAAATCCGCGATTTGCCTGTGACGCGGATATGAAGCTGAAAAAAAAAGTGATCCCGAACTCCAGTTCTGCTTTCTTCGCGGGCAAGTTTCGTCGCGTTCCTCGCCGGAATAATTCGAAGCAGACGGGCGCAGCTCGTGAAAACGCTTGTAGGGTGCTCGTCGCTATAGCGTCCACTTTCTCGTTTCTGTTTTCTAATGAAACCTCGCGCCTTCTTTTTCATTCGCCCTCCCGCCGCCCTCGAGACGAATTCAGCGAGCATAACGAAGGGAGCGCTAAGATTTTCGAGACTTTCGCGCACCTCCGTGAATCTGACGCCGTGTCAGACTTCCGGTAGCGAGCCGGCCGTCTCCACTCTTTTCCCTGTTTCTCAGAAAGCATTTCGACGATTCTTCTCGCGGCCAGCTTCGTTAGAGGCCCACGGCGCGCTGACGTTTAACACTTAGCCAACCGAACGGGGAGATCTCTCGTTCTTTCATCGACAAAGCACTGTCGTTCATTCTTTTTTTTGTTTTGTTATTAGTTAGGCTTGGATAGGTGTTGAATTTATTAAATATTGTACTTTGGAACAGTAGAAAATGCTTTCGATGAGTTGTGATCAATAGTAGTTCAAGAATAATTAATAACAAAAGTAAATAAAATCAATGGCATTGATTTGTTAACCCTTTGCAATAGGGGTGACTGTTAGGCGTCCAATAATATTAACCCTTTGCGCTAGAGAGGTGACTGTTAGTCGTCAATGATAGTTTCGCAAATTTTCAGACTTTAGTTAGTTTGCGTATTAGTCAGACTTAGAGGTTAAATAGTCGTATATGTAAATTTTAGAATACGACTTAACTAAACTAAATGACGTTTAATATAGGCTAATCTTAGTAAATATTTTGAAGTTAGCATCATTAGACGACTAACAGTCACCTCTCGAGTGCAAAGGGTTAACTTCAGAGATTTTCAAGTGCAAAATATTTACAAAAATCTCTCACATTAAATTTCATTTAGTTTAATTAAGTCGTATACTAAAATTTACATATGTGACTATTTAACCTTCGGGTCTGAGTAATAAACAGACTAACTAAAGGCTAACTAACTAAAAAAATATTTTAAAAGGGTTAACCCTTTGCCTTAAAACAACGTGTCCTACTTCTGTGCTTAAAATGAGAACCTTGTATCAGACAAGTAACGACTTTTTCTGGTCAAAAGCGAAAACTCGTATCAGACACGTTGTTTTACGTCTTACGGAAAAATAGCGGAAAATTTTTACTTTTTCTATAACATAACCATAAAAATATATGAAATAAAAAGATTAATGTGTTTCTTTAATAAAAACGAAATGAAATGTAATTATCAAATTCTAGTTCAAGATTACACTAGTTCAAGAATAACTAATAACAATAGTAAAAGCACTTTTTCGGGGACAAAATAGGAGTTGTCCCCATTCGGTTGGCTATGTGTTAAGTGACATTTAAGTGTTTCACGTTGATGATCATCAGCCGTTGCGTTCGACTGTGACACGCGTATGAATACGAAATGAACAGATGTAGGACGTGATTATGTTAATATTAGCGGGTGTTCGAATCCGGTCGATGAAGCTGAAGGAATGGGAT
Organism: Tetrapedia diversipes; assembly: GCA_033822845.1. NCBI lineage: Eukaryota > Metazoa > Arthropoda > Insecta > Hymenoptera > Apidae > Tetrapedia > Tetrapedia diversipes. Next base: position 10,234 of record JAOPTO010000550.1, on the reverse strand, counting down.
GAGGGAATCTCCAGTGGGAAGGGAATCGTGCAACTGTATTACAAAACTAGTGGTGAGTAATCCAGAAATGAAGGATTCTCTTCAATAATTACGTTACGCGTGAATTTTAAACAGCCAAACCAAAAAGAAAAAACACAGTGCAACAATGGAAACAATAACTAGCCCGTAAATCGAATCACCTCGCTCGCGTTCTGCTGCCGGATAGTCTCGTTACAACCGGAAACAGAGGGTCTCGGTTCATCGAGCGCGATATCCGCAGCCGCGAGCCTCGGATTCGATATGTAAAAGCACCGCTGTTAAGTTAATTACCAGTGCATACCACTATCACTAGTAACAACGAAACGACCACGGGAAGCTGCGAGGTCGGGTCGAAAAGGGTTGAAGGAGAAAAAAAAGAAAGGAACGCGTATCGGCAACGCTACACCGGAAGCTTCATTAAAATTATTTCGAATTTTTGCTGGTCCTCCAACCTCGAGCTGCTCGCATCATCCGCGGCGGGTACACGCTGAAAATGAAAATTAATTAAAAACTCCCCGTTTCTGGTGCCTTCGACCGCACCCCGCTAGAATAAAGCGAGCCTAGTAATACTCGGTTCGAATAACCGAGTCTTGGCACAGTTCGAATTTCGAGCTACTCGAATATTTATTTATTTCGTTTGTAACTAAATGGACCAATGTCCCTTTTGAAGTGTACAATATTTGCGTAGTGTAGAATAAAGCGAGCCTAGTAATACTTCGTTCGAATAACCGAGTCTTGGCTGAGTTCAAATTTCGAGCTACTCGAATATTTATTTATTTCGTTTGTAACTAAATGGACCAATGTCCCTTTTGAAGTGTACAATATTTGCGTAGTGTAGAATAAAGCGAGCCTAGTAATACTCCGTTCGAATAACCGAGTCTTGGCTGAGTTCGAATTTCGAGCTACTCGAATATTTATTTATTTCGTTTGTAACTAAATGGACCAATGTCCCTTTTGAAGTGTACAATATTTGCGTAGTGTAGAATAAAGCGAGCCTAGTAATACTCCGTTCGAATAACCGAGTCTTGGCTGAGTTCGAATTTCGAGCTACTCGAATATTTATTTATTTCGTTTGTAACTAAATGGACCAATGTACCTTTTGAAGTATACAATATTTGCTTACAGATATATGCTCGACTATGGCTGATCTCTGGCGGAAAAAAAGAGGGACTGGTAACGTTGATAATTTTGGTAGGATTAATGTAAAAATGTGATCGAGTGGATGCAAGTTTAGGAAAAAGTGAAGAGTGTTTGAATTGGGAATTGGCGTGTGAACGTAGAATGTTTGGACTCGAGTGTTTCTAAGGTGCGAAAGATGAGCACTTGAGAAAACTGAGCGACTGAGGAATTTTGGATGAACGTGACTGAATGCATCGAATGAGAAAGGTTTAGAATTAAAAAGCTACTACGAGATGTCTCTTAGTGTGCGCTGCAATTTTGTAGGAATGCGATCGAGTGGATGCGAGTTTAGAAAAATTTGAAAATTGCTTGAATTGGGTGATAGACGTGTGAACCTAGAATATTTGGATTCGACTAAGGAATTTTGGGTGAACGTGATTGAATGCATCGAATGAGAAAGGTTTAGGATTGAAAAGAAAAGAAATGAGTGTTTTGAAGAATATATAACAGGGAAAATGCGAGCGTGAAGGCAGAAAAAGTTTGATTCTGAAGAAAGTAAGAACGTTGTAGTTGTTAAGTTGTAAAGTCGTTTAAGCTGTTATCATTAAACTATTTTAAATATACATATATTAATATTCTAATCACTTCACTTTACTTCATTCACACCTGAGCCCTGTCATCTCACTCTACTAAATAAAAGTAAAGTAGAATTCCTTATGTAAATTTATAGATACACAAAATAGTGTAAGTCACAGACTGTTGTCTAGAGAGTCGTTTAAGATTTAATTTAATTTGTAACAAAAAATTAATTCGTAGTAATTTAATTTAATTTAATAATTTAATAATAGTAATAAATAATAGTATAGTAATTTAATAATTTAATTTAATTTAATAATTTAATAATAGTAATAAATAATAGTATAGTAATTTAATAATTTAATTTGATTTGTAATAAAAAAATAATTCGTAATATTTTGTATAAGCACTCTTTAACGTTTGGTTTCGTGACTATCATTTCTACGCTGAATGGCATTTGCAATTTCAGTTTATGCATATTTTGGATTAGTTTCAGCGTTTGGGAGTTGTACACGATTTATAGCTATACCACATGATTTATGTGTGTTAATTGACGTCGTTAGTTTAGGGCAGGTAATATATGCATTGATGATTTTAAATAGGAAGCTTAAGCCAAATATGGAATATTCGAGTGTTCGTACAGCTCTTAAACCCCTTCGTGCTCTTTCTCCATCCGTTTCGGTGTACGAGGAGAACGTGGGTTTCGGGTAGTCGTTTAAGGGGCCGTAAGCGGAAATCGATGACGTGTCGATTGTAGCACGGGCCGGACTAACGCGTATTTATTGTAATTGAACACGATTTGACCCACTGGCGGAGAACGCTTACACGCGCGGCACAATGCGGCCAGATAATTAAAGACTGATAAATGCGAGCCCGATAATATCGTTCGCGGCCGGCGAAATGCCTCGGTGAATCGCGAAACCAGTGCGGTTTTTACGGATTAATGATGAATTTTAGCGCCTCCGCCCTCTATACTCTCTCTGTTTATCTCTTTGTCCCTGTTTCTCGGTTTCTCGCGGAGCTGGGTAAAATAGATGCAGCTGATTGTGGAAGGATTTCGACACCATCGTTACTTTGACTTTCATACTTTTTTAGTTTAAATAAGGAAGTAGAAAGTGTCTTAAGATTATTATTATTAGTAGTATTATCAATGTGCTTGATAGCAAAAGTATACAGTACACAGTAATTCCTAACTTATAAATATTGACAGTACAGCTATTTCTAATTCAACTCTGTCATGGAATTCTAGATTCAACTCTCAACTCTTTATACAATTCATGACTCAGTTTTTTATTATTATTAGTAGTATTATTAATGTGATTGGTAGTAAAAGTATACAGTACACAGTAATTCCTAACTTATAAATATTGACAGAACAGCTATTTCTAATTCAACTCTGCCATGGAATTCTAGATTCAACTCTCAACTCTTTATACAATTCATGACTCAGTTTTTTATTATTATTAGTAGTATTATTAATGTGATTGGTAGTAAAAGTATACAGTACACAGTAATTCCTAACTTATAAATATTGACAGAACAGCTATTTCTAATTCAACTCTGCCATGGAATTCTAGATTCAACTCTCAACTCTTTATACAATTCATGACTCAGTTTTTTATTATTATTAGTAGTATTATTAATGTGATTGATAGCAAAAGTATACAGTATACAGTAATTCCTAACTTATAAATATCGACAGAACAGCTACTTTTAACTCAACTCTGCCATGGAATTCTAGATTCAACTCTCAACTCTTTATACAATTCTATGACTCAGTTTTTTATTATTATTAGTAGTATTATTAATGTGATTGATAGCAGAAGTATACAGTACACAGTAATTCCTAACTTATAAATATTGACAGTACAGCTACTTTTAACTCAACTCTGCCATGGAATTCTAGATTCAACTCTCAACTCTTTATACAATTCTATGACTCAGTTTTTTATTATTATTAGTAGTATTATTAATGTGATTGATAGCAAAAGTATATAGTACACAGTAATTCCTAACTTATAAATATCGACAGAACAGCTACTTTTAACTCAACTCTGCCATGGAATTCTAGATTCAACTCTCAACCCTTTATACAACTCTATGACTCAGTTTTTCATTCAAGTTTTTCATAGTCCTTTCCTCCTTCGAGAAAACCCTTATAGGCCATCTCCTCTCCCACCACAAGACCACATTTTTCCATAATGAGTTCACATTGCCGACCCATCAGTGGATATTTGCACTTAACAACCGTCTCTGTCTGTAATTCTGTTAACCCTTTGCACTTGGAATCCAGAAATTCCCAAGTACAAAGCAGTGAAATTGAGCGCTACCAGGATCTGCTTATAAAATTCACTTAATTCAAATAAATAACAGCGAAACTTTTAAATAAAGCTGTTTACATTCCAAAATCTGTGAAAATGATACGTCATTTGACTACGGACAGAATTGCCTTTCAATTGCAAAGTGTTAAATAATCCCAACTACCGTCGACGCACCACGAACGCCCATAAATTTCCCTAAACGCGACCTCTATGTAATTAACTTAACGTTGAAATTAAAGGGTGTCGAAAAATAAACGAAGAACGGAAGTAATTACAAGAATCGTGTGTAAAAAAAATTGTAAGACACTTTCTGTACAACCACACCGTGCCATTAGTATCCCTTCCAGGTCCAGCTTCAGCCCTTCTGTACGTCGAGAGCACAAACGACGGTAATAATTTCAAAAACAGCTCATTAAGGAGATAGAGTCGGAACAGCGGAACGGGAAAAATCGATCGACCACGTCTGGCCGTGCCATTACGCATGATAACGTTTTTCCCTGCTTCCTCCGCCCTCACCCCTTCATCCTCTTCCTTCTTTTTTTTTTCCCGTATTCAACTGGCCTTCGTGCACGGTCAAAGAGTCACGGGCTCGCGCCGCGCCACGCGCTTGCGAAACGGGGGTGAAATTTAAGGGGCGGGCAGCGAGGCCGAAGAGCTTGATGGATAAAGGAGTTAATCGAAGGTCGTTAGCTTCCAGCTGGAGGGGAAATATTCATTAATCCTGGAGCAGGAAGCTTTCGCGAGCTTCACGGGCGCAGAACAAATTGCCGACAAGCTACGAGAGCCACGGGGATGCGCATTGTTATTTAAAACACGCTGCTCGCTATCGCTAATTCCTGCACGGACCCGGTCGCCGGCAATTGAATCGGAGATCCTGACGAATGGCCGCCATTAAGTAAGTAATGTGAGGGTTACTTTATTTCTTTCACAAAATCGTCTTTCGTTCGTACAATACGGTTGCTATCTTACTAAAACTCTGACCATGCCCTTTTCCTCATGCTTTTATGGGCGCATCCCCGCTTTGCACTTTCCCGAAAAACAAACCCGTCGTTGGTGCGGGCCTGGAAAGTGTAAGCGGCTGTGACCGAGCCTCGCGCGTACTCGGTCCCAACCCTTATTGGGGACCTCTGGTTTATGGTGGCCCTAATGACCACTCTGGCCATCGTCACCCCTGATTATCTGGTTCCTCTTACAGTAAGTATCCTGGTACCTATTCTGAAATACGTGTTTGACGCTGGAAACAGTCAGTTAGACAATTTTAAGAAGCTGACCTCTTTCTGGTGGGGGTGTAATTTTTGTAATTTTTGAAATTTAAAAAAAGGTTGAAGACTTTCTGGGTTTCAAATGAATTTGTGGATTAATGGTTAGATAAGGGTGGGAGTGCTGGTTTAATGTGTATGAGAAAGGGTGAATTTTATGGGTGAGAGTTTATTGTCTAGTATGTCGTTAAAGTTTATGGTGTAAATAGTCAACAATGTTCTTTCTAGTATTTATTGTGGTGTGTATGTTGTGAAGTGTGTCCTGGTGAAAGTAGTTCATTTGAAAAGAGTCAGTTAGTGAGAGAGGGTAAAGTAGCGAGCAGAGTAAGAGAGAGATGAAGAAGGAAAGAGAAAATATAATTTCAAATTACTATATTAAATATAATTTTATGTTAATTATGTTATAATGACAATGCATTATCGTAATTCAACTCATTCTACCCACACAATAAACTATTGTTAAGACATAGAATAGGTGTACTTGGAAGTTCTTGCCTCTTTATTATTAATTTTTATTAAAAATTAACGATGAAGCTTGTGATTTTTAGCTTGGAGCTAAATTAAGTTTTATGAACAGTTTTTTATCAATGTTTAATATTCTATCAACTATAATGTTGTTAATAAACGTATAAACCTGTTGCTTGTGATTGCTTAATTGAATCACTTGTGTTACTTGTCGATGGATTTAGAGATTCTTCAACGATTTCAGTAAACGATACAAAACGCGTTATAATGCAGATTTGCATAATTGTTTTCAGACTAGTAAATCTTCTGAAGTAACTCGGTTATCGCAATAAAACAGTACATCGAGCCAATAAACACGGTGTTCCCGGTCGATTAAACGAAAGACATTAAAGAGAGAAGAAGCTTCCGACGGATAATTAATTTTTTACCCGGAAACCATACCGAACTTCCTCTCCGTCTTCCTTTCCATTAATTTACATCCACTTGAACAACCCCTCCGTCGAGAAACTGAAATTCAACCGTTTTCAGCGGCAGCCTTGATTAAAATCGAACCTCGAAGAGTTCAAGGCTAAGCCCTGGCGTCCATTATCAGCCATCAAACTCGATCGAAAAAAAAAGCTCGCTAACATCCCCCCTCGTCCACCAGTTTCCCGGAAACGTTTAATTTTTCATCGCGGGAAATAGGACAGAGTCGGGTCCCTTTAATTCGAAACGCTTGGAACAGTTCAAGGCCGCGACACGTTGGCGGCAATTTCCGGACGGGCAGCTACGTTCGCCTGTGGAAATCTCGTTTAAACACTTCTATCAATCCCACAGGCAGACTGGAAAAAGTTACACCGGGCTCGCTTTCGTCGTAACAACCCTCGAGAAATATTACGCCTCGAATTGGTTAACGCGACGGCGACGTTCCTGCCCGACTTTCAATTAACTGGCCTTCATTTTTTTCCCCATTTCCTCCTTCAATCTTTCTGTTTTTCACTCTTTCTATTCGAGGGTGGTCCCAGAAGTACCCGACCCGACATAGAAAATGTTATCGACCGCAACAACGTTTCTTAATTTTTAAGGTGACGTATTGTTCCGGCTCGTGTGATGATGCCCCTTCCTTGATTATCACCTTGATTCAGATCCCGGATGGCGTGATTTTAATGAGGAATAATATTATACGTTTCGTTTGCCTTGCTTCTCTTTATTTCTTTTTCTGGTTTTTGGGCGAAGGTCGATCGCCTTTTTAAGGGTTTGGAAAATAGGAAATGAGAGAGGGAAGTTGACAACTGTAAGGTGGAGGGAAAAATTCGGGAAAGGGAAATCACTGGTAGAAGGGGGTGGTCACCCAGATAGGTTAGGCTCTGACCCAGGGGATACACGATGGTCAGGCCCAGACTTCCTGGTAATAAACCAGAGCCGATTTTTTATGATACAGGCAATAAATATAGATCCCTAACAGAAAACACGAAAATTTTTGAAAAAAGTGTATTTATTTTTCAACGCAATCTCGTTTCAGCTCTATACACTTTTTCCAGCGATGTTCAATAAGTTCGATACCCTTTTTATAATAAGAACTGTCTTGTTCTTCAAAATAACGGTTAACTGCCGACATCACTTCTCCATCATTGGAAAATTTTTGACTGAGCCATTTTTTTTCAAGTTTGGAAACAGAAAATAATCCGACGGGGCTAAATCTGGCGAATAGGGTGCATGAGGTAGCAATTCAAACTTTAATTCATTAATTTCGGCCATTGCAACAAAGATGACCAATTTTCTCCATTTTCACAAATTCACTGCAAACGTTTACTATTGATGGCTGCCAAACAGAAATTAAACAACGTAACGTCTTCAAATGGGGTCGCGTAGCAAAATTCTGCAATTTTTAATTTTAGATTTCTGTATGTTTCAAAACGAATTCTAAAACTATATATTTTCATATGTATATGTGTATATTGTTACCTAATAAATAAATCATCAAAAAATATTAATTTATTTTTCTTTTATATTTGTATGGGGTCATCAAGAAACTCACAATCATAAATGGGGTCGTGAATGACAAAAGTTTAAGAAGCCCTGCTCTATACTAATGAAATTTAATATCTTTTATTCCAAAGGTACCATTTTAACAATCCTTTCATAAGCTTAAAGTATTTCAACTTTGTATAATACTTAATATTCTATAATTCAAGAAAGCTTCCGTTAATAATTAACTTTCAAGCCACCACGTGAAACATCACAGAAAAATTCTACCCACGAAGGGTTGAGAAAACTGTTGGAACTCACGCGAAAATTCTCTCGGTGGAGAAGAAAGGAAAATCAAAGGGTCACCGTCCTTGAATGCATCACCACTCAGCCCTGGCTATCCTTCCGGCTTGCAACAGGAATCAAACAACTTCCAGACGAAAGCACTCGAGCCACTCAAAGTTCGTTACAGCCGGAACTCGTCGAGGAGCTGGTCGTTCGCGAAAAAGCTGCGCGATAAACAAGATCGCGCGGCAAGTGTTTGCGAGATTTCGTAACGCTGCGCCGGGCTACTACTGGCTGCAGTCTGCGAATTAATTACACCGGGATAATTAAGGGGAGATAATCAGGGCTGAACGGCGAGAAAAAGCTTGAATCCGGCTGATAATCCTCGGTTAGAGAAGACAGCGCGCCGCTCCTCCGCTTCATCCCCTTTCATCCCTCTCCGTGTACGCTTCCTGTAGCACGCGTGTCGTTCCGTTAATCGAGGCGAGCTAAGCGAAATTCGAAAGTTGGATAAACAGGAATCACGAAAATGCCGTAATATCGTAGTGATGTTAGGGGGATGAATATTGGTGGAGAATTTATAAACATTTTCCTTAAGCTTGTACTTTAAATTTGTCACGCGTTAATTCTGCTGATAAATTTTTATTTTCATTTGAATAATAGTTAACATGATAGTTCCAACTTGAAATTTATATCGTAAAAATCTCTGTTTTTAATTACTGTTTAACAAGTTGGTAACGCTTATTTTGAAGTTCTCCTAAAATTTGAATAGTACAAAATAATATTAAAATAATATTAAATTTGAATTACACATAGTAATATTAAAATAATATTAAATTTGAATTATACAAAGTAATATGAAAATAATATTAAATTTGAATTATACAAAGTAATATGAAAATAATATTAAATTTGAATTATACAAAGTAATATGAAAATAATGTTAAATTTGAATTATACAAAGTAATATGAAAATAATATTAAATTTGAATTACACAAAGTAATATGAAAATAATATTAAATTTGAATTATACTAAGTAATATGAAAATAATGTTAAATTTGAATTATACAAAGTAATATGAAAATAATGTTAAATTTGAATTATACAAAGTAATATTAAAAATATGTTGCATATTGAAAGCAAGAAGGTTTCCAAAAGATTTTAAAAAAGTGCCTTAATCCATTTTTGACCAAAAAGTTTGTCAAGATAACAAAATTCCCTATTACAAACTTTTTTCAACCCTTTCATCGCAAGAATGAATTCATACATACACTATCAAAAATCACATATTCATTTTTGTATACACACACAGTTATCTTTATTTCTACTAGCATGCACTATAGCATGAACCACTACACAGTGCGGCAAAATTTTATAAATCTACGCGTACACCTTCAGCTTTGCTGTATTAACATACAAATTCGTGTAATAAGAGACGTGTCTAGTTCTAGCCGAGTCGCCGTAGCGAAAGGGTTAAATTACCGCGTTTCAAACTTCCGACCGGAAACGTGTAAACTAGAAGAGAGGGGTGAAAGCGGGAGGATACGAGGAAGCGAGGATTAAAACGAACGAAAAAATGTAGGGACCACAAAAAATAGAGAGGAAAGGGTGTCAAAGAAAAATAGAGGAAAAGTGGATAGCGGCATGGAATGCAGATTTTTCGCTGATGTCCACGCTACGTGGAAAATGATACGCGCGGAGAAAGGGGTGAAAGTTATTCAGACGCCGCTATCCAGTTGCGTTTTCGTTACTCCTGACGCGACGTGGCGCTTTTTTTTCAGCGTGTTTCCGGTGCAGCTAAACGAAATCTCTGCGTCGGATAACGCGAGCTTTCGCAGATTCTCTGAAGAGTCAAGAAGAATGAAAATCATCCTGATGTTAGAAAAAACAGATACTTGAAGTAATTATAAGTAGAATGATAAAAGTTAAAGAGTTTCTTTTATTGAGAGTGATACTTTTATGATTGTATGAAGAGATAACAGTGTTAATTTTATTCTTATGAATCTACATACGTTTAGGTACAGCTTAACACTATTCCTACCACAACTGGTCAAATGACCGTTTTTAAAATTTCAATTAAAATTTCATAGATACAACGTAATTGAATCGCCTTTAAACTTTAGACTTTTTCTCAAATATACGTATAATACACTTTTCAATATTCACTTCTTTTTTTATTGTTTATTTTTTGAGAAAAATTTGTAGTCTGTCTTATGTGGAAATGTCGCAGTAGGAATAGGTA